>JAZKJV010006081.1:0-132860 GCA_037367405.1 Ottelia alismoides | reverse complement strand
TTAAGATTGCCCGACCGCTAACTGAGCTTTTAGGCAAAGACATGGAGTTTGTTGTTGATTACAAATGTCTTGAGGCCTTTAAGCTTTTGCAAGGAATGATTATGGACGCACCCATCCTACAAGCCCCAGATTGGTCTCTACCTTTTGAGATCATGACGGACGCCTCAGATTATGTTGTAGGGGTTGTGTTGGGACAAAGAAGAGATGGCGTCCCGTTTGCAATTCACTACGCAAGCAAAGTGCTTGATACTGCTCAGCGTAACTATACAGTTACGAAAAAGGAAATGCTTGCGGTAGTGTTTTCCTTGGACAAATTCAGATCTCACCTAATCGGATCCAAGGTAACTGTGTTCACTGACCATACGGCACTACGGTACTTGATGGAGAAGGACGCGAAGGTGCGTCTTCTTCGATGGATTTTACTTATCCAGGAGTTTGACTTGGACATCCGTGATAAACCTGTAAAGAAGAACGTAGTGGCCGATCATCTTTCTCGTCTCGAAGATCTTAATACTTCCGAGGTTTCACCAATTCGAGACTCCTTCCCTGACGAGTCGATTTTGTTATCGACTCATTCCCATGGTATGCCAATATCGTGAATTATCTTGTCTTCAAGAAAGTTCCCGAAGATTGGCCCAAAAGCCAAATCGACCGACTGAAGTCGGACGCTAGACATTACCATTAGGAGGATCCGATCCTTTTCTTCGAAGGACCGGATTGTGTCTGGAGACGGTGTATTCGTCAGGAGGAATACCAGAGTGTCCTTTCTTTATGCCACAGCTTAGAGGCAGGAGGACACCACTCCGGGAAGAGGATCGCATGGCAGGTACTTCAGTGTGGCTTCTACTGGCCGACTCTGTTTCGCGATGCCACCGCCTTCGCGAAGTCATGCCCAGTATGCCAGAGAATGGGAGGAACCGTCGGTTCCAAGGATGAGATGCCAATGCAGCCGGTCATCATTTGTGATGTCTTTGACGCTTGGGGCATCGATTTCATGGGCCCATTCCCTGTTAGCCACGGGTTCGAATATATCCTTCTTGCGGTATACTATCTATCCAGATGGGTGGAGGCTATCCCGACCCGAGCCGCAGACAGCAGAACTGTCTGTAAATTCATCAGAGAGAACATAATCTCTAGGTTCAGGATCCCCAAAATGATGATATCAGACAGGGGTAGCCACTTTGTGAATAGGGAGGTGAAGAAACTCCTGAAGGACTACGGCATCGAACACCGTGTCGCGAGTCCTTACCACCCACAAACCAATGGTATGGCTGAGGTGTCGAATCGGGAGGTGAAAACCATATTGCAAAAGCTTGTCCGCCCGGACAGGAAGGACTGGTCTCAGATCTTGGATCAAGTCCTCTGGGCGTATAGGACAGCTTACAAGACACCGTTAGGCACCTCCCCATTCCGAATGGTATTCGGAAAGCCGTGCCATTTGCCCGCAGAGTTAGTGCACAAATCAGAATGGGCAATCAAGAAGGTCAACTGGAACACGCACCTGGGACAGAAACAGAGAGACATAGATCTGAATGAGCTTGTGGAAGTCAGAAACCGCGCATACGACAACAGTTTGGTGTACAAGGACAAGGTGAAGCGTTGGCATGATAGATATATCAGACGAAGGACCTTTGTTCCTGGACAGAAGGTATGGTTGTTCAATGCTAGGCTGAAGATTTTCCAAGGCAAGTTGAAGTTTAAGTGGACGGGCCCATTTGTCGTCCGTACGGTGCATGATAGTGGATGTGTCGAGATTTTAGATCTCGCAAATGACGCACCGACATTCCTAGTGAATGGACAACTGTTGAAGCACTTCGTCGATTCCAAGGAGCAGTTAGTCCATGTTGAGGAGATTGTATTCATGCGCGAGAAAGATTCAGCAGTTACACCTCGAGCCGCGTATGAGACCTTGCAGCAGTGACCTCCAGCCATCCGCAGCATCTCGAAAGATTCAAACCGACTCATTTGTATATACCATCTTTCTTGTACATCCTATCCTCCCTCCCTCCCCAGTGATTCGAATCACTCGCCCCGGCTCATCTCATTTCATTTTAAGCCTATACTTAGGATAATCAGATCCTAAGTATAGGGGGGAGAGTGACCCGCATCCATTCACTGTACATCCTACAGATCACATCGGTTCTCATACTCAATCCTGTCCTATACTTAGACTGACCAGAGCCTAAGTATAGGGGGGACCGATGCCCGCCTTGTATATACTCATCCATTTCCCCTCTTCTCCTCGTTCGCCCCATTTTTGATCTTCTTCTACACTTAGGCTGCCAGAGCCTAAGTATAGGGGGGCGGAACGACTTCTATACTTTTTATACTTTTCGCTCTCCTACGCTTAGCCCGAGATATGTCTTTTTAGTCGCTTTTCGTGCTCTGAGGACATAGCACACGCTAAGTATAGGGGGGCGTGTATATATTACATATATACTTTACCCATAGCTCGTATTTTCGCGTAATTTTGTATATATTATGCAATAAGTACGGGGTGGGTAAAAATTGAAAAAAAATTTACTATATGTATAATACTTGTACAAAAAGTTGTAAAACATATTTTTGTAAAATTTGTTGTAAAATAGGATATATAAAGAAAAAAAAGAGTCTTGCATTTTCACTCATCTTCATAGCATGACATCTGCATCTCATCTGCATATCTTGCATATGCAAGGTGAAAAGCTAGTGGGTTCTGAACCAAGTTATGAGTAGATGTTTAGGATGGGCTTGATTTGACCTTAATCCACCTAATTTCAGAGGAACCTTATAGGAACTGGAGTTAAGATTTCTCAGGTCAAGTGACTTAATTCTTTGAGTCCGCTAGTCTATGTTCACATGTCATCTTGATTAGTCTAAGTAGAATATCTCGTGCACACGCATGATTCTTTTAGACAGTGACCTAACTTGGACAAAGCACAATGCACGTAGCTCTTCATTGATGAGGTGGTGAGGAGGTAGAATCCTTTAGCTTGGAGTAGCACACGGGTGGAAACATCCGTCCTCCTCTAGGGAGGGTAGTGCATCTCAACCTAGTCTGGTGGTGTTGAAGTCTAAGGACGGGACGCTGTGGGTTGCAATAACGCTTCAAAAGAGGGATAGTCTACTGGCTCTAGAGGAAAAACTCCTAATGTACGTGCTGCACCTTGTATATAGTTATATATATATATATAGACAGGCCACAAAAAAAAATTGCTTTTGGAGTATGTATACTAGCAAGAAGTCTGCAGCTGGATGACTTGGCTACACTGGTCAGGCATCCCGGGATAGGTTAGCTACACTGGCTACTGTCCATTCCTTATTCTTTTCTCTACCCCCTCCTCTTGAGTTGGTCGCACTTGAACTTAGAAGGGAATACCCCGCTCCTCGAGGAAAGAGTTGCTGGACCGGGTTATTAAGTTACCTTGTTAGAGGAGGCTGGTTCCGAGTCATTTCTGATGTGGAGAGCTATTTATCACTTACACAGTACAAGTAAGAATCATAGTCATCAGAAATTTGCGTTTGAGGATTTGTTCTGACCTAACTGTTAAGGCGTCTTGAATAGAAGACTTGTGGAACTTGAAGTCTGTTAGGTCTTAAGTTCAGATCCCAATAAGGTTCCGCCACACAATTAATCCAAAGGTCGAGTCAAGCTCCATTTTTAACTTTTGTTCATGACCTTGGTATGGAACCCAAAATCATTTCACTCTTGCATTTTCATTTAGTTGCTCGGGGACGAGCAAGGTTTAAGTATAGGGGGTTGATGAATCTGTGATTCATCACTTCAAAAGTCAAAAATAGAGCATTGTTCCCGAGTAAATAGAGGCATATTTCCCTGTATAATGCATAAATAGCATTCATGTATGCATAAATAAAACATGCATTTTAGCAGACCATTTGCATTTAAATAAGAAGCCAAAATCCCTTGTAAAATATCCACTTACTAAAATAACATTTTCCTTATAATATGTACTCCTTAGTTAATAATATAGGGAAGAAAGCCAAAAATCCCCCTTGTAAATTAGCCAATAAAGCCCTAGAACCCCTGGACAATAAAATACACATAGATCCCTCACACAAACTCCAAAATAGGTCTACTCACTCTTAGAATAATACACATTAAAAGACCTTTAAAAAGAGACCAATTTCATCAAGTTTGGAGCTCGTATGAAGAAGTTGGGTTTTTGGGCCACTTTGTATACTACATATATGTATAAATTGTATCTTTGTATTTTTGTATCATACTTGACCTCATCTCCGTCTTTGGTCAACATGAAACTTGTAGATCTCATCAAGATCTACAACTTTCATGTTTTGAGTTTTTCCAAATTCGGTCCCCTTCTCTCTCTACACTAAATTTTCTTCTCACCCAATCACAGTAGGCCACGTGGCGCCCTCTGGTTGCGCCACGTAGCCCGCTGCCCTTGCCTCATCCGCCCGCAGCTACAGCCGTTGGATTACTTCCAGATCCAACGGCCTAGCCGGCTCCACGCACGCCTCACTTTTTAGCCATCAGATCATTATCAGAACTCCATCAGCACCGCTCGTTCGCGTCTCAAGCTGAGCGCGCCACGTGGCGCTTTGAGATCCGCTTGATCACGCCCTCGATCCCTTCATCCAAGCCGCTAGATCTTCTCTTATCCCCGACCGTCAGATCAAATCACCCGCCTCATCTCAATCGCCCGTTCGCGCCTCTGCCTTAGCGCGCCACTTGGCGCTTGTTGCGCCTTTGGATGATGCACTCCATCCCTCCAACTCAACCGCTCAGGCCGCAGTGCATCGCAACCCTTCGATCTTCCTTAGATCTGATCCCCGCCGCTCGTCATCGCCCTCTCCTCCGCACGACACCTGGCGCCATCACGACCTTTGGATTAGGCCACTCCTGATGCAATCCACACCGCTCGCGCGTACTTCGCCCCCATTGTACGACGTGGAGAGCTCCTGACCCTCATATCATCTCGCCCGGATCTAATCTCAACCGCTCCAGCCCGCCTCGATCACCACCGTTGGATCACAAGATCCAATGGTGGAGACTTCGTCTCCTACCTCGGGTGCCCCTCTCTCCCACGTTCTCTGCCTTGCGGGAGGGCACCCCCTTCCTATTCTTGGCAGCGCTCCTTCCACCGTCGCCGAGCACCATACCCTCCACGATGACCCCCACTCATCCCTGATCCTCGCCAGCCACTCCATCACCCACGTCGACCTCCAGCTCTCTCCTACAAACTCCATAAACCTCGCCTCATCTCCATTCCAGTCGAGACCTTCATCCTTTAAATACCCCCTCTCTGGCCAATTTCATCCCCATCCGCCATTACAGGAGAAACCCCCGAGCTCAGAGCTCTCGATTGGTGACAGCAATTGGCCGTCTCTTCGAGCGAAGACAGGCGTCTTCTCCGGCGAGATCCACGGCACCCGCCGTCGTGTCGCAGCCACCCTCCGCGTAGCTGCTCGACCTCAGGGATCCACCGGCCCTTCGAGCGACGACCTGGAACTCAAAGAAGAGCTCCAATCCCCAGGTGAACGCCTCCATCCCTTCTTGATCTTCTCTTCATTTTTCTTCGCTTTTTCTCGCTTTTTATTCGCCTCCTACGGCCACCTTCTCGCCTCCATTCCATTCCGCTGAGCTCCGTGTCGGAACTCCCATCTTCGCGGTGACCTTCACGCTCTCCGACGACGCATCGCATCGTCCATCGATCTCCAGCTCCGCCGCTTGGCCGGAGCAACGTCGCCAGGACATCTTCCTCCGCCTTAGGCCTCGCCAATCATCCCACCACCTTCACGAGTGCACGCACGAGCTTTGGCTCCCTCTCTAACGCCTGCAGGTACCCATCTGTTCACTGAACGGAGCTTCGCCAGAGCCAACTTCGAGCTTCATTGCCACCGACTTCAGACAGCCCTCTTCCGCTCCTGAGACCATCAGGACCTTCGCCGCATCACCACGAACCTTTTGGGATAGCTCCGAGCAATCGGAGAGCTTCATCGACTCTAGGAGGAGCGGGCGGAGGGACGGCCCCTTCGCCGGAGCCCCGCCAAGTCTTCCGCAGGAGGCGGAGGACTGTTGAGGACGGAGGTCCAGCCACCGTTCGATCATCTTGATCGAACGGTCCCACGACGTCCACGTAGTCATCGCCGGATCATCACTCCAGCGTTAGATCGACCAGTGATCCAACGGCTCGCAGCGAGCCACGTCGCCATCTCCATCGAAGCCAGGAGCCGTTGGATCAACTTAGATCTAACGGTGTCTTGTCTCGCCACGAGTCTTCACCGCCATCCGTTGGATCGAGCTCGATCCAAGGGTTCACAGCGCGCCACGCAGCCCCGACCCGAGCCTCTTCCCCGAACCTAGGCTCGGACCGCCCGAGCCTCACTCCAGACCTCCAGAAGCGCCCGAGCCGAGCCCCAAGCCTCCGCAGCCATCCGAGCCTAGGTCGTCCACGTGAGGAGCACGTTCGGCGTGGGAATTTTACACTGAGGCCCTCGGGACTTTTCATATTTGCAAAAAGGTCCCTGTGAAGCAGGCCCCACGTGAGGAGCACGTGCCTTGTAGAGATTTTGCATTCCAGTCCCCAGCATTATAGGTAATTGCACTTAAGTCCCTGTCAGCATATTTGCTTTATGTATTTTTATTTTCCTGTATTGCATTTACACCCCTGTGTTTGCACACATCCCTAGGTTGCATTTTACATCATTTTCAAATTCCAAAAGTTGCATTTTGTTGAGAAACTTGTCCTCTATCTATTGTGCCACGTGTCATATTTTTGTAATTACAGTAGATCTTTAAATGAATTAATTGGTTGATTTGTGGAATATTTTGCCCAGTGACACCTTTTAATTTCTAGTTAATTTTCTGTGATTCCAAACATTCTCAAAAAATCACAGTAGCTTTAAGACAGTGAATTTAACATGCCATAAAAATTTCATGTCATTTGCACGAATATCGAGGCCTAAATAAATTGTTGAGTGATTTTCTCATTTTAATTTTAATAAATTCATTTCACATTGAAATTAACATTTGTCAATTTTCCTGGATTCCTTATCATTAGAGCTATCTAGGATAATTTTATCTTCTGAAAAAATTGTGATTTGCTATTTATTAAAAATTAATTAGTGAAAATCACCCTGGATGCATATTTAATTCACAGTAAAATCATTTAGTGTCTAAAAATTCCCAAAAAAAATAGGGTAGCTTAGTTTCATCATCATTAATCATCTGGCTAATTTTCATAATTTTTGGAATTAATTTGATCATATTTCTGATTTAACTTGTAAGTGGCTGATTTTGCATGTGTCTTGCATAGAAATTAAAAAAAACCAAAAAAATAATCCCCCCAAAATCTACACTTGGATATTTACTCATAATTCACCTAAGGAGACAGATGCCTCCCTGAGTTCGACCTTGGACTTAACTAAGTAAAAAAATTGCCGCTTAAAATTAACTTGAATCTAATTAAGTGGTGTTTTATTAACCCTCTCGTATCCGACTGCAACAAACGACATCTAATTAATTTGGACATTAATTTGACCGAGTTAACATAGGGTGCGGGGGCGGTTATCACTGGACAGCGAATAACTCCTTGGTGACGGCATTTTTTCCCTCTGAGATGGACTGGATACGAGCAATTCGTCGTTTTTCTCCCCTGAGATGGCCTGGACAGCGAGCAGTGCGTCGTTGTCGGTATAATTTTCTTGGCTCTCTTCATCAGGAACTTAGACAGAAGTTTCATTAGCGCTTTTGGCAATGAGTTCTTGTATTTGTCGCGTCATTGACATTAGCGCTTTTGGCAATGAGTTCTTGTATTTGTCGCGTCATTGACTCTCTATTCTGTGAAAGAACTTGGAGCATATTCGATAGTGTTTGTCTAACCTCAGCACGCCATGCACGGTCGTTGGGGCGAGATCCGTTGGACTTTCTGCGCGAGTGACGAGAGGGATCGCCAGATCATGAGGATGACCTAGATGCCATGCTCTGATACCAAATGATGCGGATTGAAATTTGCGCGTCGATGAAAAAATAAAATAATTTGAACGGTGGATTTTTGTGGAGAAAATAGAGGGGTTGAGAAAAGAAAACTCGTCGGGAACGAGAGGTTTGAAGAAGAAGAGGTGCGTAGATCGCGAGGGGAGAGAGACAGATAGAGAGAGGGAGATAAAATCTCAATTTTTATAAATTCTGAACTAACTACAACAATGGACCACCATCCTTTTATATAGGAGGGATGAGATTACAAAAATAGAAATCAAATTCAAATTGAAAACTAATTATCCTAATTTGACTCTAACCAATTGACTGGCTAATTTCGAAATTCAAATCTATAACTAATTATTTGAGATCACAGGCGATCTCGTTTATTTAATTAAAAATACACAACTCAAATAAATGTAAATAAAATTGACGGATATAAATTTAGATAAATGCAGCCCTATATTTCCTTTTTACGCTGCATCCACAAGTCTGTGGCTAATTCTTCTTGGAAACAAGATGAAGCTTATGTAAGTATTTGCTCTCTGGGATGCTCACCACGGAGATTGCAAATGACGTGGTCAATCATCCCACAGCCAAGGCTATGTGGGACATCTTAGCTGCCACATATGGGCAAGTCAAGAATGAAAGCAAAATCCTCCAACTTCAATATGACATGTTTTCGACCAAGCAGAATGGTCGAACTTTCCATGTCCATTTCTCTCATCTTCAAGGCATGTTCGAGAGGCTCCACATCTTCATGTCCATTACTCCTAGCTTAGAACAGCAGCAAGCTAGATGCCATTATGACGGGAGTGTTTCTTTCCTCTCTTATCTTTGAGTATGATATTGCACGTACTCAGATCCTTACAGGAGAGACTATTCCACAAATGGAGGAAGCAAACAAAAGACTAAGCAGAGTTATCAGTTCTATAATGACTCAGACTACCTTTGTGATGGCAACTTCTCATGGAATGGGGGTGTACCACGCAGTTTCGCTGCCGTGACAAACATGGTCAATGGGGAGGATGTCAGCAGGGTCAGTGCACATACTGTCATAGGTCTGATCATTCAGAAGACACATGCTATCAGAAGCATGGTTACCCAACATCTGCACGTGTGGCCGAGCAAACAGAGACTACTACTACTTAAGACCCAAGTCTAACAGTGGGCTACCTAAGACGTAGAACCTCCCCTACCATAGAGTTGGGAGAAAAGGGTCACCCAAGAGGTGAAGCCGCCATCATTGTTGGGAATAGATCATGAGCAATTGTACAACGAGGACATTGCAGATATAAGTGGGGGTGATTGTAGCACCTCAAACACAATACTACATCTAGTAATTAGAAAGCGTGGTAGCAACTTGGGGACTACTACTAGACAACAAGGGCTTAAGCATTTTAGGTTTTGATCAAGGGCTCCAGTTGGGCCGAAATCCAATAATTTGGCATGTAATTCCCGATAACAAACGAAGTCTAGGGTTCAGGATGTTACAGATGGTATCACAGCAGATTCTCTCTAATAGCGGAAAGGGATGCCTAAGAGGGTTAGTGCACACACTGTCGTAGGTCTGATCATTCAGAAGACACATGCTATCAGAAGCATGGTTACCCAACATCTGCACGTGTGGCCGAGCAAACAGAGACTACTATTACTCAAGACCCAAGGCTAACAGTGGGCTACCTAAGACGTAGAACCTCCCCTACCATAGAGTTGGGAGAAAAGGGTCACCCAAGAGGTGAAGCCGCCATCGTTGTTGGGAATAGATCATGAGCAATTGTACAACGAGGACATTCAGATATAAGTGGGGGTGATTGTAGCACCTCAAACACAATACTACATCTAGTAATCAGAAAGCGTGGTAGCAACTTGGGGACTACTACTAGACAACATGGGCTTAAGCATTTTAGGTTTTGATCAAGGGCTCCAGTTGGGCCGAAATCCAATAATCTGGCATGTAATTCCCGATAACAAACGAAGTCTAGGGTTCAGGATGTTACAGATGGTATCACAGCAGATTCTCTCTAATAGCGGAAAGGGTTGCCTAAGAGAAGGACCCACCTCTACCACAGAGTTAGAAGGAAATGACTAGCCAAGAGGTGAAATTGCCACTATTACTGGGAATCGTTCATGGGCCATTACGCAACGATGGCGTTGCGAATATAAGTGGGGGTGATTGTAGCACCCTAAACATAGTACCACATCTAGTAATTACACTATGTGGTAGTAGCTTATAAGTAGCGGGAGCTACTAATAGATAACTTGGGCTTAAACATTTTGGGTTGTAGTTGAGCGCACTAGTTGGGCCCAAGCCCAGTAAATTGTCTGGGCTAGCAATCTCTGATAACGAATCGAGCCTGGGCTCGGGACATTACATCCATGCATCCATTGTCATCGTCTTAGTCATTTAGAGGAGACATGCTATTAGAAGTATGGATATCCCACATTTGCTTGTGTGGTCGAAGAGGTTGAGTCCACTGTCAGTTCATCTCCTACTACAAATTCGAAGTTAGATGATATTGTCTCCCGTCTGAGGGAGATAATGTCTCATGCTACCGGCACTACTAGTTCACCTATATGTATGTCCGATGTTGCAGCAATTGATGGGTTATCTTCTAGCTCCTCAGATATAGCCTATGCTCTTACCTGTTGTCGTAGGGTTAGATATGACAGAGTGGATCATGGATTCTAATGCATCCACCATTTGTGTGGAGACATGGCTCAATTTACTTTATATAGATATGTCCCTCTAGAAAGATCAGTTGTCATTGCATATAGGACTTGTTAGAAAATAAACATGCGGAAGCGAACATTGAAAAAGATAAAGAAAATATGAAGAACGGGATTTTAACGTGGAACCCTACTCCGTGAGGAGCGGGATGAAACCACGGAAGAAGCCCTCAAAGGGGCGTGTTATGCATTGCACTTTCTCTATGGATACAGGAGGTATGGGGCTCCTTATATAGCCTCTTCAGAGCCTCCAAATCTCACCACTGGACAATGTGGGACTAAACACTGGATGTGGTAAATGGATCTTCTCCAGGATCCATTTACCCCGCTACAACTCAATAGGCGCACATAACAAATACTCTAACATCCCCCCTCAAGCTGGAGCATGCAATGCTCAACTTAGACAAACAGAAAGAAACTCAACCCACGCTACATGACACTACGGACAATATCAACCCAACGCGCACAACTGTTGCTATTAAGAAACAGAAAGCGAAAGCAAAAACGTTGAAAAGATAAAGAACAAGAAGAACAACGGGATTTACGTGGAACCCTACTCCGTGAGGAGCGAGATGAAACCACGGGAGAAGCCCTTAAATGGGTGGATATTCTATTCCTTTTTCTCAATGGATACAGGAGGTCTGGGGCTCCTTATATAGCCTCTCCAGAACCTCCAAGTCCCACCACTAGACGATGTGGGACTAAACACATGGATGGGGTAAATGGATCTTCTCCAGGATCCATTTACCCTGCTATAACTCAATGGGCGCACATAACAAATACTCCAACACTCCTCCTCAAGTTGGAGCATGCAATGCTCAGCTTGGACAAATAGAAAGAAACTCAACTCAATGCTAAAGGACACTACGGACAATATCAACCCAACACGCTCATTGTTGCAATCGAGGACGTTGCTTCTCATGCCGTGCAGGTGAGGAGGACGAACGGGTTGGAGTGTGAGTCTGCCGAATCTCCTCGTCGGAGAGCATATGCTCTGAACTGCGCCTGTCAGAGTCACTGCAACTGAAAATGAGTCTCCTCGTCGGAGTGTTCTGGCCTGTCACAATAATGTGGACAACTGCTCCATCTCTGAAAAGGGCCTAACTGAAAAAGGGTCGTGTCTGTGCAATCCTCGTCAGAGTCCACGGTCGCTAGAGAATGGAGTCTGAATAAGTCTCCTCATCGAAGAACTGGGTCTCTCCCATCTAGCTCGAAGAATGGTGCACTGCTCTGGTGTACCTATGATACCACATGAAAACCCTTGCCAACATGGCATAGGGAATGGTGCTCTACTCTGGAGTCCTTATGGCTCACATGAAAAACTCTGGCCGAACAACAATAATGGATGGGGACCACGAAACTGAAGATGGTAAAACATGTGCACATCTGAAAATGATCGTAAACATGTGCGAGTCTGAAACTGGAGTCTCTCTCTGGAGAACTCGAAAATGGGCATCTCAACATGGAGTGCCTCGAACTTGGACTCTGACCAATATGTCGAATCTGAAGAACTGCGCATCACACCTGTGGACTCGGAATATGAACGTCGAGTTTGAATCTTGCGCATGGAGAATCTTTATCTGAAAATTGTAGAGTCCGGAAAATCTGAACTGGTCTGACGAATCTGATATCTCTGAAATCTGGAGAAGACATGTGACTCTACATAATACTCCCCCTTTCTCCCATACTTGTCAGAAAATAAATATCGACAAAGTTGGGAGAAGACAAGATAAATAGGGGTACAAATACCAATAAGACGTTCACAAATTTTTCAGCTTCTCAAATCATGAATAACATTTGGTCGCTTCAATTTTTTTTCCGGGTCTTTTTTTTTAATATTTTGCATACGTTTTTTTTCTTGTACGCACCTCTTTTTCTTTCTTCTCTTTTTTTTCATTTTTTTTGGAAAACTTTTGCGTACGGTTTTTTATTGTACGTGTCCTTTTTTTAATAATACTAACGTGACCCATTTGAGTCCAATGATGCCTTAGCCCAATTGGCTCTGTACAAAATAACTCTTTCTTCTCTCTCTTTACAAATTCACTCGGCCCAATTACAGGCCCAAACTCTTCTTTCTAATTTTTTTTAACTATTCACGGCTCCAGTTTTTTTTAAACTTTGCTGCCCATTCTTTATTTTGGTCGTACATGCTTTTTTTTCTTTTTTTAGGGTTCCCAATCATGGGAACCCTTTCCATAAGCCACCGTCGCTTGAAGGGTTCCCGATGGGAACTCCTCCTTCCTTCGGGATGACATGCTGGAAAAGAATGACGAATCTCCCCGATTGGAGAGGAGTTTCCGCTTTGGGAGGCCGCCACCTTCACTGGAACTCAACCTCGCCTGCGACGAGAGGAAGGAGGGCGCTAAGTCGCGCCAGGTCCTGCATTTGATGAAATGGAGGAGCCGGGTTGAAGGAGAGATATCGCCTTCGTGTGACATGCTCGTCGAATGTCGAGGTCGGAGGAAGCATCGCCCCTTGAAGATCTGGAGAAAGCGTGCGCTTGCTAGGGTTGTGTGCCTGTTGTAGTAGGTGCGGCTGGACACGCCAAGGAACTGGAGGCTTCGTCGAGGATGGAGAATCTAGGGATTGCGTGCCGCTTCGCGACTCTTGCGCGCGAGATCATCTGTGCGCGAGGATGGGCCGGAGGCGAGGAGCGGATGGCGGGCTGGAGATGCATCAATGTACGCTCATACTGGGGGCGCAGTGGAGGAGCGGTGCTGCTGCGTCTGAAGATGAACAGAAGTTTAGGGTTCCAAATCGGAACCCTGGAACTTTGGATGCGACTTGAAGCCGTCGTGTAGGCCTGAAGCGGCGCAATGCAAGACCTCTGCTGGAGATGCGGCTGGAAGATGTGTCGCAGCTGAACTTGATAATCAAATCTCAAACATAATACTCTTTAAGAATGAACAATCGAATCTCGAAAACAAAGAACATAAAAATAATCCGTGAGAATCGAACCCGCTCTGATACCATGTTAAGAAACAGAAAGCGAAAGCAAAAACATGAAAAAAGATAAAGAACAAGAAGAACAGCGGGATTTACGTGGAACCCTACTCCGTGAGGAGCGGGATGAAACCACGGGAGAAGCCCTTAAATGGGCGGATATTCTATTCTTTTTTCTAAATGGATACAGGAGGTTTGGGGCTCCTTATATAGCCTCTCCAGAACCTCCAAGTCCCACCACTAGACGATGTGGGACTAAACACATGGATGGGGTAAATGGATCTTCTCCAGGATCCATTTACCCTGCTACAACTCAATAGGCGTACATAACAAATACTCCAACAACTGATGTCGAGGACGTTGCTTCTCATGTTGTATAGGTGAGGACGACGAATGGGCTGGAGTGTGAGTATGTTGAATCTCCACGTCGGAGAGCATACGCTCTGAACTGCACTTGTCAGAGTCGCTGCAACTGGAAATGAGTCTCCTCGTTGGAGTACTCTGGCCCGCCACAATAATGTGGACAACTGCTCCATCTCTTAAAAGGGTCTAACTGAAAGGAGTCGTGGATGTGCAATCCTCGTCGGAGTCCACAGTCGCTGGAGAATGGAGTCCGAAATAAGTCTCCTCGTCGGAGAACTGGGTCTCTCCCATCTGGCTGAGAGAATGGTGCATTGCTCTAGTGTACCTATGATGCCACATGAAAACCCTTACCAACATGGCATAGAGAATGGTCCTCTACTCTGGAGTCCATATGGCTCACATGAAGACTCTGGCCGAAACAACAAGAACGGATGGGGACCTCTTACAATGATGGCATACAAGTGCTCATCTGAAAATGACTGCATACTCGTGTGAGTTTGAAACTGAGTCTCAATGTGGAGAACTCAAAAAATGGGTCTCAACATGGAGTGCCTCGAACTTGGACTTTGACCAATCTGAATGTCGAGTCTGAATCTGCGCATCATACTGTGGACTCGGAATCTGAACATCGAGTCTGAAATTGTGCATGGAGAATCTCATAACTTGTAGGGTCTGAAAATCTGGACGGGCATCTGGAGCATCTGGTACTGGAATCTGAACTGACATCTGGAGACTGAAATCTCTGAAGACTGGATCTGAACTGAAAGAGATGTCGTATGATCGATGCTGAATAACTCTATACTATACTCCCCCTTTCTCACATACTTGTCGGAATATGAACATCGACAAAGTTGGGAGAAGGCAAGATAAAAATGGGGACAAAACATCACTTAAAACTTCTTGCGGCTTTTCTTCATTTTTTTATAAGCCGTCATCATTTTTTAACACTTTTTTTACATCGTTTCAACCATTTTTTTCGGTTTTTCTTACAATTTTTTTTTTGCTTAGCATATGGCTTTTTTTCTTGTACGTGTCTTTTTCTCCTTTTTTCTTTTTTCTTTTTTTCTCCTTTTTTTAACATTAGGAAACAAGACAAGGCCCGCTTGGGCCCGCCTGGGTCTTTTAGAGTTTCCCAATGGGAACCCATCGCACATGCAAGAGCCACCCGCTGGCCCTTCACTCCTTATCTAGGGTTCGATGGGAACTCTACTATGAAGATCGTCGCCCCGAACGAGTCTTCACATGCCGCTGCCCCCCTTTGGGATTCCTAGAATAGGGCCGCCTCGAGATTCCGCCGCTGGGAGCGGCAAAGGTGTGCTCAATGGTGCGCTGCAGATCAACAGGATGTCTGCGAAGCCACTGTCTTACGCGAAAGGGAGGAGCGCCAACGTAAAGCATCTTGCAGCTGACCACTTAGACGATTCCTGGCGTCGCCTGGAAGACGGGTTGCCTATGGTTCCCTTAACTAGGAACAACCGCGCCGACCAAGGAAGATTGATCGAGAAGATGCTCGAGCGCCTGGAGGCTGGGGTGCGCGAGTGTTTCTGCTGATGCCATTCGTGGCCGCCTGCGCGTGGAAGATGATTGGATGGGGGGTCGCCTAGGTCTGTTCGCGCGAGGAAGAGATGCGTTTGGAGGGTTGGGAGATGCGCAATGGGTTTACGCCGCTGCTGCTTGATCGGGGATGCCTCCTCCTGAGATCTGAGAACGGGCGGCGAGAGGACCTTCTTCATCGGGTGCAAGGAGGGGTCTGTCGCCAAGAGATGCGACCGCCTGCCGCCTGGAAAGGGATCGGTGTCGCCTGCGGAGGAGGAGGAGCGGCACTTGATCTGGAGGAGATGCTCGGGTGCTGCCGCTTGTTGCGCGCCCTCCTGGATGCGCGAGTTCTGGAGCCGTGTGAACAGGATGTCACGCCTGGGAAGGCTTCTGCTAAGAGAAGGTTCCCTGGAACATCTTGCTCCAGAATGAATCACACGAATAGAACATCAAAGCTCGGGTTCAAAAACCCTACAGCAGGAGGCGTGAATCACAAATCTGGACTGCGGAGAATTAGGGTTTCATGAAAGAAACCCTAGATTTTTCAAACAAGGTTGATTGATCTCCAGAACATGAACATTAATAATCGATAAAAAAGTCAAACCGAATCTCGACAAAATAAATAAAACATAAACTTGTTCCTCGAGAATCGAACCCGCTCTGACACCATGTTAGAAAATAAACATGCGGAAGTGAACATGGAAAAAGATAAAGAAAATATGAAGAACGGGATTTTAACGGGGAACCCTACTCCGTGAGGAGCGGGATGAAACCACGGGAGAAGCCCTCAAAGGAGCGTGTTATGCATTGCACTTTCTCTATGGATACAGGAGGTCTGGGGCTCTTTATATAGCCTCTCCAGAGCCTCCAAGTTTCACCACTGGACAATGTGAGACTAAACACTGGATGGGGTAAATGGATCTTCTCCAGGATCTATTTACCCCGCTACAACTCAATAGCCGCACATTACAAATACTCCAACAAGACTTATTCTCGTATTACAGGATAGGGGGGTCTATTTGGTGTCATCTATGTACCTACAGAATGTGCTACATGCATTGGATTTTTCAATGAATTTACTATCTATGAGTCAAACCATTAAGAACTTGCATTTCCTGTCATTTTGACCCATATTCTCTTGTGTTTCAGGACATACTCACCTGTAGGTGATTGGATGTGGTTATGAGCAAGGGGGGATATAAAAACTGGTCCAATCTCACATGCCGGTGCTTCTTCCATTCCAACTGGGTCAATCTCACCTTACATGTAGCATCTACGTTTTGGCCTCCTTCCTATACATAAGTTGTGTCATGTCCTCTTACAGATATCATCTCTGTCCACCTTCCAGTACGAAGCTTGTCAGCTTTGGAAGTATCATCGATCTTCTTTTCGTGGTTGTCAGAGTCATAGTAGCAGTCATTTAATTAAGTTAGTTCATTTTGACATTTGGGGTTCTAGTTGTGTTCTTAATCATCAGAGACACATGTTTTCTCTTGTTAACATAGATGATTTTTCTAGATTATCATGAATTTTTCTTTTGATAAACAAGTTTGAGGTTAGTTCTATCATTTAACCATTCATTATTGAAATAAGGAATATTTTCTGCTATTGGCTATTGTTAAGTATGTTTACTCTAATAATACCTTAGAGTTCTACACTTTACAACTTTCTGAGTTCTTCAGGTCTCTTAGGATCATACACTAAACCTCGTGTGCATACACTTCCCAATAGGATGGTGTTACTGAACGCAAACTCCATTACTCACTTCATGTGATCTGGACTCTCCTAATTCAGAGTCGTGCTCCCAATTCTTTCTGGGGTGATGCGGTTCTTACTGGATGTTACTTGGTGAATCATATGTCATCCTCAGTTTTAGGAGAGAAAGTTCCTTTCTCGATTGTGTTTCTCGAGAATGTCATGTTCTCCCTTACTCCTCGTATCTTTGGCTCATGGTATTCGTGCACCACTCAACTCTTGGTCTTGACAAGCTCGCCCTTAAAGCTGCCAAGCGTGTCTTTTTAGGGTACTCTCAGAAGTTGAAGGGGTATTGTTGCTTCGATCTAGGTAGACGAAAGTACTACAACAACGCTGATCATCTTTTTTGAGTCTGTCGTGTATTTCTCTCCAAGTGACAGGTTGACTCTGTTTGATTCTGGAGAGGAGGTATACGTGCCTCCTCCTCCTATGCCACTACCACCGCTAGCCCCACCAGTATCTCAACAACATTCACACCTCTACTAGCTCCACATGCTTTACCACCACCTCTACTAGCTCATGTGGCTCCTCCTCCCCGTCGCCCACCACATTGGCTCAGTTTTTGTAACACTTCTACATTCACAGGCCTCCCACAATTCTCCCTACTCATGAGCCTTCCCCATCATCCAACATGTCCTAGAAATGTTGTGAGCACATTATTTCTACTGATGGCACTAGTGGTTTATATATGTAGCATGTTATTGTACAGGACGGGCATGCGCCTACTCAAGAGGCTAGTTTACATGTTGAGGACACAAGTGACCTTGATGTTCCTATTTCTCTATGGAAGCAGATGCGTACATGTGCTACATATACTCTCGTTGCTCATGTCTCTTTGGGCATCTTTCGGAAGATTTCAGGAGGTTTGTCATGGGTTTATTAGCTGTAGAGATTCTACAAACATACCAAGAAGCTTCACGAGACAGTCAGTGGTAACTTGCCATGGAGGAGGAGATGGCTACATTCCAGTCAAGTGGTACGTGGAGCCTTGTTATAGCTTCTACAGAGGCATATGTGGTGAGATGCAAGTGGGTGTTCATAGTAAAGTACCATGCAGATGACAGTTAGATTGCTACAATGTGAGACTTGTGGGTTCACCCAGACGTATAGTGTAGAGTATCATGATACCTTCTCTCTGATGGTTCGTCTTTTACGAATCCTTCTCTCAGTTGCAGTGATACGGGATTTGTCCTTATTTCAGCCTTATGTAAAGAATGTGTTAAGATAATTACATATGTTTCACTACCTGTTTTATGTTATTATCTTTTCTCGGGACTTAGCATGTAATTAACCCAAGGGCTTTTCTCCTATATAAGAGAGCCCTCGATCTATTCTAATGTATGAACAACATTTCTCCAAACATGGTATCGGAGCAACGGTCTTAGACCGGGGTTCCTTTATCCCACCCAAAATCCTAACCCTACACCCCCCCTCGGGCCACTGCCGCCCACAGCCAGCACCGCTGCCGCCGTCGGAGGTGCTCCCAGGCCTGCCAGCCCCCGCCACCTGCGCGCCAGAGTCGCTGCTCTTCGCTCCTCGGGTGCCGCTGCGACGCAACCCATCGAAGCTACCGCTGAACGGCCTGGGGGTCCGTGCACTGCCCTAGGCGCGTCAAAACTGCTGCCGCACCTATTCTTTCGACGTGTGTGGTGACCCCGATCTTCCGCTAGAGGGCCCAAAGGTTCACGGGGGGGATAGGGATGGTTGTATGAGTCTACACATGCAACAAATCTCTTCTATAGATTTGTAGACAAAGAAATTTCTAGTTATCCCTCAGTCGTTCTGCGCTTCATGGCTCTTTCGTACCATGTCAGAGAACAAGGGTGACGTTTTCTCCTCTTCGGTGCCTTCAAAGGACCGGCCCCAATTGTGAAGATGGATGGGACCAATTATGAGCTTTGGTCCATGCAGTTTTGTACCCTCATGCAGTGCCACAATAAAGAGCACATATTGACAGACTCTGAGCCAACGGACAAGATTGGGGCAAATGCGACATGGAAACAAGATGATGCTTACGCACGTATATTGCTCTCCGGGACACTGACTACGGAGATAGCCAATGATATTGTGAGTCAGCCAACTGCGAAGGCGATGTGGGACATACTGGCAGATACATATGTCCAGTCGAAAAATGAAAGCAAGATACTTCAATTGCAGTTCGATATCTTCTCGACCAAATAGAATGGTCGCCCTCTCCATGCCCATTTCTCTCACCTACGGGACATGTTTGAGAGATTACACAGTTTCATGCCCATTACCACCAACACGGAGCAACAACAGGCATATTGAAATGCCACGATCACTGGAGTTTTTCTATCCTCTCTTGATCCTGAGTATGATGCAGCTTGTACTCAACTTCTGACTGGAGAGACTATTCCACCAATGGAAGAGGTCTATAAGCGCGTGAGCAGGATCACTACTTCAGCGAGCATTGTGCCAACTACTCCTTCGGCTATGGCTGCTGCTAGAGGCAGAGGCAGATCATCTCATTTTCGAGGTCGTAGACCTCGTGGTCGAGGGGGTGGTAGACCTCGTGGCCCGTGTACTCATTGTCATCGTCCAGGTCACTCTGAGGAGACGTGCTTCCATAAGCATGGGTATCCAGCTTCAGCACGAGTTGCAGAACAGACTGAGGCTTCCGCCGCACCTACTTCAGATACTCGCCTTGATGACATTGTATCCAGGCTTCGTGAGATGATGACCACTCCATCATCTTCATCTCCAGGTTCCGCAGAGGCTGCAGCATCTGCCAGAGCGTCATCTAGCTCTTCAGGTACTCACTATGCGTTCACCAATAGTTCATGTTCGGACGTGACAGATTGGATTATGGACTTCGGGGCATCCCATCATATGTGTGGCGACAGGATGCAATTTACTACCTACAGAGCTCTTTCACCTGGCAGATCAGTTGTTATTGCCAATGAGGTTCGCTTGCCCATTGTTGGTCAGGGGGAGATAACTCTAGCGCCTTCTCTCAGTCTTCATAATGTCTTATATGCACATGATTTTCAGATGAATCTTTTGTCAATTAGTCAACTTACAAATGATCTCCATTGTTGTGCCATATTTGATCCATCTTCTTTTGTGTTTCAGGACATACTGACTGGCAGGGTGATTGGATATGGCCGTGAGTAGAGAGGCTTGTATAAGCTTGCCTTACCATCATGTGCTGGACTTGCTACCATTCCGTCTGGACCCGTTTCACCACTACTCTAGCATCTTCGCTTTGGCCATCTTCCGTTACAAAAGATGTGTCATGTTCTACCACAGATATCTACCCGTACTACATTGGATTGTGAAGCCTGTCAGCTTGGGATACATCATCGCTCTTCCTTTCCGAGTCGTCCAAGTCGTCATAGTAGTCGGTCTTTTGAGTTGTTTCATTTTGATATTTGGGGTCCGAGTCGTGTACCTGATCATCAGGGACATCGTTATTATATGGTTGATGTCGATGACTATTCCATATTGTCGTGGGTGTTCTTGTTGAAACACAAGTTTGAAGCAGGTGCTCTCATTAAAAAAATTCTTCTGGCTGCAAGTGTCAAATTCATTCATACGGATAATGCATTAGAATTTTCAACTCTTCATTTATCTGAATTTCTATGTTCTATGGGCATTATTCATCATACTTCATGTAGTTATACTTCACAACAAAATGGTGTGGTTGAACGAAAACATTGCCACTTTCTTGATGTCGCGTGCACATTATTGATACAGAGTCGTACCCCACATTCTTTTTGGGGGGATGTTGTTCTCACTGCTTGTTACTTAGTTAATCGTATGTCGTCGACTATTCTTGGAGAGAAGGTTCCTTTCTTGATTGCGTTTCCCGAGAAGGACCTATTTTCTCACACCAAGAGTCTTTGGGTCTGTGACATTTGTCCATGATTTCACTCCTGGTCGTGACAAGCTCTCACCTAGAGCGGTCAAATGTGTGTTGGATATTCTCGTACCCAAAAGGGTATAGATGTTTTGATCCTGTTGGCAGAAGATACTATGTGAGTGCTGATGTTACCTTCTTTGAATCCATTATGTACTTTTCTCCCACAGGTGACAGGCTATCCAATAGCAATACTGGAGAGGAAGTTGTTGTTCCTCCTCCACCGTTGCTTCCACCAAATGGCTCCCATGATACACAACACCATACCCCACCACCACCGCCACCACCTCCAGCTATTCGACAACAATTCCTATCTTTGGTTTACACTCGCAGGTCTTCCACTGGCACCTCTGCTCATAGGTCGTCCACATCATCCAGCACGCCACAGGTATATCATGATAACATTGTTTCAACTGATGGTACTGGAGTTCTTCATGACACACAGGGTGACGTAGGCCACAAAGACAGTGGGGATGTTGATCTACATGTTCCTATTGTCCTCAGGAAGCCTCGACGCAAGTGTGCCACCTACCCACTTGCTGCACATGTTTTTTGGATCACCTATCTGATGACTACAAAAGGCTCGTAATGGGACTCTCAGCAGTTAATATCCCACGTACTTACACAGAGGCCTTGCAAGACAAGCAGTTGCGCCAGGCAATGAAAGAAGAAATGGCAGCGTTAAGGTCACGAGAAACATGGAGTATTGTTCCTGCTCCCAATGGTGCATCGATTGTCAGTTGTAAGTGGATATTCTCCATTAAGCACAACACAGATGGCAGTGTAGATCGCTACAAGGCAAGACTTGTGGTACGTGGTTCACCCAGACTTATGGGGTGGATTACCAGGACACGTTTTCTCCAGTTGCGAGACATTCGACACTGCGAATTCTGCTTTCTGTAGCAGTTTTACAGGATTGGCCGTTATATCAGCTGGATGTCAAGAATGCCTTTCTCTACGACGACCTTCAGGAAGAGGTCTACATGCAGCAGCCACATGGGTTTGCTGTTGAGGGGGAGTCCCAGAGCGTGTGCAAGCTACATAAGGCGATTTATGGGCTGAAGCAGAGTCCGAGATCTTGGTACCAGAAGCTATCAGAGTTGATTGAAAACCATGGTTTTGTGAGATCTACTGCGGACCACTCACTGTTTGTTCAGAAGACAGAAAGGTACGGCTGCCATTCTTGTTTACGTAGACGACATTATTGTTACAGGTGATAATGCTCATGCCATTCAACTAGCCAAGGAATTTTTAGGTCCACGGTTTGTAACCAAGGACCTTGGTACTCTTCGATACTTTCTGGGGCTAGAATTTGCAAGAAACTAGCGTGGTCTAGTTATGACTCAGAGGAAGTTTGTGATGGATCTTCTTTCTGAGACAGGTATGACCGGATGCAAGCCTGCCACTACGCTTATGGACCCAAGTATGAAATTATATGACAAGGATACTGAGGAAGTAGATAGCAGGAGATACAGAGAACTGGTTGGGAAGCTGTTATATGTTACTATCACCAGGCCAGATATTATGTTTGCAGTGAGCAAAGTTAGCCAGTTTATGGAGCAGCACAGAAAGATACATATGGATGCCATTCACATGATCTTGAGATATTTGAAGAATTCACCTGGTACTGGTTTATTATTCAGTAGGGATACATCTCTGTAGGTGATAGCATGTGCTGACACAGACTATGCAGGGTGTCCCATAGACAGGAAGTCCACATCGGGATTTGCAGTTTTTGTTGGAAACTCACTTGTCTCATGGAAAAGCAAGAAGCAAACTGTGGTAGCCAGATCGAGTGCAAAATCTGAGTACAGGGTCATGGCACAAGGGAGTGCGAAGATGATGTGGGTTAGATCGGTGTTGACTGATTTTGCTATTGAAGCCCCTCTTTAAATGCGAATCTTATGTGATAATCAAGATGCATTATTTATTGCTAATAATCCTGCTTTCCATGAGCGAACAAAGCATATTGAGGTGGCCTGTCACTACACCAGAGATATGATACAGAAAGGGCTCATAACTACCTCTCATGTTCCAACAGGGGATTGGACAGCCAACATCTTCACCAAGACTCTATCTTGAAGTCCATTTCAGAAGTGTTGTTCCAAGCTGAGCATGATAGATATATATATGCTCCAGCTTGAGGGGGAGTGTTAAGATAATTGCATATGTTTCACTGTCTGTTTTATGTTATTATCTTTTCTCAGGACTTAGCATGTAATTAACTCAAGGGCTTTTCTCCTATACAAGAGAACCCTCGGTCTATTCTAATGCATGAACAACATTTCTCCCAACAGAATGCATTTTACTGTGGTGACAACCACCTGGGTTCGCTGCTGAGGGAGAGTGTCAAATGGTCTGCAGACTTTATAAGGCTATCTATAGCCTTAAACAAAGTCTCAAAACATACTTTCACAAGCTCTTAGACTTGATATAGCAGTGTGGATTTATGAGATCAATGACAATCATTTACTATTTGTTCGGGGGACTAAGAGAGGTGTAGTTGCTATATTGGTCAATGTTGATGATATCATTGTTACAGGGGATGATGTGCAACATATCCGTCTGGCTAAAGATTTTCTTGGTCAGCAATTTATCATTAATGACCTTGGCGATTTACGTTACTTCCTTAGACTTGAGTTTGCCAGGAATCAATTCGGTTTTGTTATGACTTAAAGGAAATATGCTATTGTTCTTCTCTCTAAGACATGCGTAGTAGATTGCGGGCTTGTCACTACTCCTGTGGACCTTAGCTTGAATTCATATAATGATGTTACTGAAGAGGTAGACAAGACACAGTACATGGAGCTCGTTGGGAAGCTCCTAATATGTGACCATCACTAGGCCAGACATCGCTTTTGCATTGAGCAGAGTTAGTCATTTCATGGAATAGCCTAGACAGACACATATGGATGCCGTTCATATGATTCTGAGGTACCTGAAGTCCTTACTAGGTGCCAAACTGATCTTTGGCAAAGGAACATCCCTTACCATCTGATGAGTCACAAACTTTGGTCAACTACTCTACAAGCAGAGTAGTGGTGTCGTGCGACCATGTGTGAGTCGTAGAAAAAGATATGAAACAATCCTTTGAATTTTTTATTTTTTACTCCTAAACTAATGTGTATAACAATGAGAACATGAGTGTTGAATCCAGGGAGGCAAACTTTCAACTAAGTGGTGGTGCAATTATTATTTAATAATTCTCTACAATTTTAAGATTTTTTAATTAATTTAATGGATTTGATGAATTATATATCTTAAATAAATTATAAATGTTTTTTATAATTTTTATAATTTTTTTAAAAAAATTAATTGATTTTATTTTTGCAAGTTTTCATGTATTTTAAATTTTCAAAACAAATTATGAATAATATATATAAGTGATAAGAAAACTCCTTTTTGTTTTTTAAAATAAATGAAATAAAATCCAAAATAAGAAAATACAATGTCTTTATGTTTTCACTATTTTTTACTATTTTTGTTGATTTTTATGGTATTTTATATTTTTTATGGATTTTATATTTAATTAAAGTTGAAAACAATTTAAAATGAAAATTAAGCTACTGTTTTTTTGGTGTTTTTAAAATATAAAACAAAATAAAACCCGCTGGAAACTGAATTTGTATAAAAGTATTTTTATTTATTTTAAAACAAGACAAACACATTTTTTATTTTTCTGTGTTTTTACACAATTTTTATAAGATTTTTCAAATATTCAAAGTTTTACGGTTTTCTTTTTGTATTTTTGTTTGATTTTTATATATGCGACAAAATAAGGTAAAATAGTGCAACGATACCTTTTTTTATAAATTTTCAAATAATTTTCGAATTTTTATGGATTTTCAAAGTTTACACTGAAATATATATGCTGTTTTTGTATTTTAAAATTAGTAAAATGAATGCTATTTTCAAAGCTAAAATTATCTGTGATAGATCAAGTTATTAGACACTTAATAGAATTTTTTAGGAATGGGAACTAATTAATAAGCTATTAAAGACAGAACAAAAAATCTCTATAAGAGAGACCTATATGCAATTAAAAAGAACTTCCTGATCATTTATTAACAGAAGTATAGATTTCCAGGATGGATCTTGCAAATGAACCATAATCGTGAACTGCTCTTACATGGTCAAAAATGCAATTAGCTAAAAACTTCAAAGTATTTATTAACCATTATAAAGAGTTCCATGATATAACATGCAAATATGGTGAACCATGTGATCTCAGTTCAGACGGATCAAAATGCAAATAAAATAAACTAGATGATTTCTATGCAATTATTCCAAAGTTCTACCCGCAATACAAGACAAAAATGCCAAATACAAAATGAAGAAGGGAGAAGGTGCAATATCACCAAGGGTTGGTGTGCGGAGCACGTGAGGTGATGAGTGGTGTGCGACTCAGATCAATTCCCTCCGATCCTACGTCTATCTTCTTTATTGGATGACAATGGAGGAATCTGGAAGAACTCGAATGAACGTGACTTCAGATGACCTTCAATCGCTCGGATCTCGGTTCATCAGCAACAACTTTGAGGTGTGATAGCTCCAATCGCCTCCTTACGAAGTTCTATGTCGATCGACACTCCTGCTTAAGTCCAGATCTCACTGATCGAAGATTTGGAAGGTGATTTTCCTCGTCTTGTGCTGAAGAGGCTCAGGTGGCTCAATCTTAGCTCCAGAAGAACTCTCGATGACCCTACGATGGTTATTAACAAGGCTCGAAACACAGATGCCTCGACCGGATGCTATTAATCAACGGATAGAAGGTAAATGTGGTGGATGGGTTGGGTTCCTATGTAGGTGGGGGATGAGGGTCGGCTGCCCATATCCGATCTAAGTTGGGAGGGAGAGATCGTAAAGGAGATGTGGAGAAGCGGAGTCGGAGGAAGATGATGATCGGAGTGAAGGGGATTTAAATCATAGGTGTGAGGCCTCCGATTTAGATGATCAGAGATTAGAATGGAGCTCTACTGCTACAAAACGGGCAACAAATCATGTCTGAATCTTTCTCGCACACTCCTACTTGGAAGTCGATGCTTTGTCACAGCACCTCTCTCACGTTCAGTCGATCTTGGGGAAGAAAGCCAAAGACAAATCAGGATCTTCAAGAGACACGTGAGGTGACTTTATATGTAAGTGAAAAAGCTCGAGAAGGATCAAAAGTTGGCACGTGAAATTGATCGAATTGGGTGAAAAACTAGATGGGCATGAATCACATCTGTAAGATGGTTATCAGGTAGAGAAAATGGGTAAAAAGACGGCAAAATCAGGTTGGAAAAATCGGAGATGGAGGCGGGTTAAGTTGTTTGAAGCAGGATTGGAAGGGAAAGGGGTAGTTGATCCATGGGTCACATTCGGGTCTGAAGGATTCAGCCCGAATGCTGCCAACGACTACACGATAAAATAGCAAAAAGATAAATGAAATTAATGACAAAATAAATTTAAATGACCTTACTTAAAAAATAATTAAAATAAAAGGGTTTTTATCAGTTGTGTCCCTATGAGATATTGCAATTTCAGGTATGCCCCTCCCTTTTTGGAAATAGCGGTTATGCCCCTGATTTCTTGTCGTTCCATCACTTATGCCCATCGGGTTAGTGACCACTCAACGCAAACGGATGTTAACTTTGAGGACACAAGGAGAATTAATTTTAAATAAAGACTGGAAGGGCATCCCATCCTCTTCCTCCTCCACCCCATCTTCTTCCTCCCCGTCTCTTCCTCCTCCCCAGCCTCCTACTCCACCTCCTCCTCCCCTCACCCTCAACTCCTCCCTTTGCCCCCAATGCATCCCCCTGCCCCCGCCTCCCTCGTTCCTCTTATGCCGACTCCTCCGCCCCGATCTCTCCCCCCTCACCCCTCCCCTTGCTCCTCCCTCCGTCCCCTTGCCTCCCCCTCTTCCCTCGCTCCTCCCCCAGCTCCTCCTCCTCACCCCATCCCCCTGCTCCTTCCTCAATTCTCGCGCCTCCCCCCTCCACCCTCGCTCCTCCCCAACTCCTCCCCCTCACCCCATGCCCTGCTCCTCACTCCGCCACCACACCTCCCCCTCCACACTCACTTCTCCCAGCTCCTCCCCGGTGAGCCCTTCACCTCCCACCTCCACCTCTTCATCCCCAATCCGCCCCTTCCATCCCATCCTCCTCCTCCCAACCCCGGCTCATCCAGCTCCGCCTTACTGCCTCCTGACGGTCTTGCCGAGGTCCAACCCAATGTCGACCCCTTATGATTATGTTGCTATCCTGGACGTCGTTCAGCATCAGGAGCCACGTGCTCGAGAATGCCCTCGGTGAGGAGACAACCATGTGCAATAGCGGAGGAGAGGTAATCGAGCTTGCGGGGCCAGGGGAAAGGAGGGGAAGATTTTATTCTGACCATAATGTCCTTCTTAACCACACCATGGTTTGAATGAACCATGGTCATTTTGATTCTTTAACGATCAATTTAACTGAAGGGCACAAGTGATAACAGAGAAGGAAGTTAGGGGCACAACTGATATTCCAAAAAGGAGGGGCATAATTGATATTGCAATATCTCAAAGCGGTACAACTGATAAAAATCCAAATAAATGGGCGTCATGGCGGCAACATGGTGGTTCGCAACATATATGACGTGAAGGGGGTGTCGCCTTCGCAGCTAAGTAATCGTGCAACCATGACGCCCTTCTGGAGGGGCGTGGTGAAGACGTTCGTGAAGAATTTAGCCCTCTTTAGATCGGTTATTGGGAGGGGGGAGACCTTTTCTTTTTGGGTGGATGATTGGTCGGGGGCGGGAGCTCTATGCTCCTGTTTCCCCCGCTTATATGCCCTGGCAGAGAAGAAGCTTTGTTCGATGGCGGATTGCTGGGTGGATGGGACATGGTGGCCAACCTTCTCCGCTAACTTCTCGATCAGAGATTTGACGAATTCCTGGAGCTGCTTGACGCCGTGAGGGAGGTGGGGGCTCCTAGCGGGGGAAGAGATCATTGGTGCTGGAAGGAGGGACCATTCTCGGTTAGAGGGGCTTACGGGGCCATCTCTAGGCTGCCGCCGGCAAACTCGAAGTTGTTGAGCAGAGATTGTGCATCTTTTTGGGCTCTTAGACTTCCTGAGAGAATTGGGATCTTCATGTGGCTTCTCAGGAGGAAGAGGTTGATGACGTGTGATTGGTGCGTCAGGCTCCTGGGCATCATTGCGGACAGATGCATAATTTGTGATAATGCAATTGAATCTGTGTAACATCTCTTTTTTTCTTGCCCCGTGGTATCTCAAATATGGCAGGAGCCTGATGTTGCATGGTGCCGCTTCGAAGACTTTCAGGCCTTCTGGAATTCGATCTACACAAATAGGGATAGACCAAGGAGGGAGCGGCTTTATCCCATGGCTATACTCTGGGGGGTCTGGCGTGGAAGAAATGACTTGTTGTTCTCAGGCCAAAGATTTTCTAAAATGAACGTGGGGATTTTTGCAAAGAGTCTGGTAGAAGACTGGGGATTGTAGTGTTCCTTTTGGTGCATGTAGAGTGGTGTAGCCTTTTGTCTCTTCTGTAGTTAACTGTTGTTTTTGTGAATAAATTTTGATGGGGCGGACACCACCAAGTGTTTCCCCCTGCCTTGCAGACTTCAAAAAAATTTATAATTTAATTCTTTTATGATGATTTTGAATAAATTTAATAATTTAATTTACAAGGTTAAATTAATTAAATACATGTATTTACATGTGTAAATTACATATATATACACTATATATACATATTTCTAATTATTTAGTTTTACAAATAAACATATTATTACAATTTTACAAATCACAGTCAAGGTGGAGGAAAACAAAAAATAGGAGGGAATGGTATTCGTTACCCACAGCCTGAGGCGCGCTTCAAACCTGGTAGAGGATGTTGATGGAGCACGGATGTGGCGGCAACATGGGACAAAATTCAATGGTGGCGCGCATGACGGTGGTGGCTTGCCATGGAGTTGGGATACACTGCATGAGTTGGTGGTGGTGCTGGAGAGAGGTATTCTTGGTAGGGTGCGCTTGGGGTGTTTGTGTGGCGCAAAAGATGCTGGAAAGACGGAGGTGGTGGTGCGGGAAGAGGGAAAGAGGTGGTAGGCGGTGTCGGCGAAGATGGGGAGAGGGATGGGGATAGATGGCCTTAGGTTGGAGAGACTTTATGGTTTTCAAGAGAGGAAGAAGGGAAGGGAAAGAGAGATAAGTGGAGAAATAAAATAATTCTTCTTCACTATGTTGGTCGTTCCAATCACTAACGTGTCCATCGGATGTGAGGAACTAGAATCTCAGGGTTTGTGACTACATGTGGTTTGTGTCTGGTTCCTTGCCTGGCCTATAACTGGCTCTGTCATGAGTTGTCCACCTGCTTGTAACTAGTTAGGGTGGTTATTTGTTCAGTTAGTTGTTTAATTTGTGCATCCAAGTACTCTAAGGAAAGTGGGGTTGTGTGGGCATTGTAGTCGTGGAGGTGCTCGATATTTCTGCCATGTGTCTTTTTTAAGGTTTTCTTTGATGTGTTGTTTTTTTTTGTTTTTAGGTTGAATGTTTTTAGTTTATTTTAATGTTGTGCAAGATGACAAAAACAAAATTGATCGATATGCTCTGATACTAATTAATGTAGACGAAAAATTTCAACAGTGAAAAATTTATTTTAATGGTGGAAAATATTTTGAGGAAGAAATTGCAGGGTAGGAGAAGAGAAAACTCGCCAGATGTGAGGGAGTGGGAGAAAAGAATCACAGAGATTGCATGGAGAGAGTTGGAGAGATAAATGAGATAAATCTCAAAATTTAATTAACTCTAGAATGATCAAAACATTATGTTGTCATCCCCTTTATATAGGAGGTGTGGAATTATTAAAACAAAAGGTAAATAAAATTCAAATGCTAACATAATCTATTTGGACTCTAATTACCTTTAACTAATTAGTTAGAGACTACAATCGATCTCCTTATTTAATTAAAAAATTGACATTGTGATGGATCAATTGGACTTAAATAAAAGTAATCCAAACTTATGAATTAGGCTTTAATTAATGGACAGAAAATTAAACCCTAATTGATAAAATTAAACCGATAAAAACCCTAATTGAACACAAATTCATCGTTCCACGGTCTACGTTGCATCACCTTCTGAGTTGGCACTATGTCTTCCTCAGGTATGCCCTTCGGCTGAAGATTTTTATAGTGATAGAAACTCACCTTCGTCGACACAAATACAAGGACAGCAAGAAGCCAACTGGGTGATGCAACAGATCTCCTCATAGCTCCCATAAAGGTTACTAGGCAATGCACCAAGCATCCTATTTCGCGCATGTGTCCTTTGTAGGCTTTAGATCTTCTTATAGACAATTTTTTGAGGCTTTGGCCACTACAGATATCCTTTGCAATCAAACGAGGCCCTTCGTGACTCCATATGGTGGCTGGCAATTGAAGAAGGATGTCTGCACTTGTTTCACGTAACGCATGGCAACTTGTTGATCCACCTGGTGACAACAAGGTGGTTGAATCTAGATGTCTATTTATAGTTAATTGCAAGCTCGATGGATCGATTGCTTGGTACAAGGCTCGCTTAGTAAGCAAGAAGTTTACTCAAATCATGGTGTTAACTTCCTTAACACGTTCTCTATTGTTACTCATTACACAATGGTTCAAATCCTTATAGCAATATTGGTATAGCCTGATTGACCTTTTCATCAACTTGATGTAAAGAATGCATTCCTATATGGTGACCTACAGGAGGTAGTATACCAACAACAACCTCATGGCTTCGAGGCTTAAGGGGAGTGTTAGAAGGTGTTCTTGCTACGCAAAGCTATCTATGGATTTAAACAGAGCCCTTATGTGTATTTTGTAGAAGTTATTGGAGGTATTTGAAAGTCCGGTCTCGCTAAATCATTAGCATATCACTCCTTGTTCGTACGAAAGAATGAAAAAGAAACATTGGCAATACTTGTTTATGAGATCATATCATCCACATAGGAGATGGCTGTGATGGTATTACATAAGTGAAGAAACAACTAGCAGAACAATTTGTAATCGAAGACTTGGGGCCCTTAATATACTTTCTTTGGATCGAAACAACTCAATCTAAGCGAGACCTGGTTATGTCTCAACAAAAGTACGCTACGGATCCACTCTAAGATACGGGGATGCTAGGATCTAAGACAACATCGATATATATATATATATATATATATATATATATATATATATATGGATACCAAGGTACACGTCTATGAAACGAGAACTGTCAATGATACAAGTTGATATAGAAGATTAATAAGCATATTATTGGATCTTACTATCACAGGACCATATATATCTTACAATCAGTTAGTTGAGTTAGTTCATGGACTCTCCTACTTTAGTACAATGTGGTGTATGTATGATTGTATTGAGATACTTCAATTCTTCTTTACGAAAAGGCCTACTGTTCACCGGGCAACACCTTTGACCTTATAACCTATTTCGATGCAGATTACGAGGATACATAATACACAAAAAATCCACTATTGGTTTTTGCATTTACCTTGCAAGAAACTTAGTAACTTGAAGGAGCAACAAACATGTAGTTATCTCCCAAGTGCAAAGAGTGAATTAAGAGTTATGGTCCACAACTCCATGCAACAATAGAACTAATATAGATTCAATTCGTATTCATAGACCTTCATGTCACTCCCACCAACACCATAGGGCTCATGTGTGATAATCAAGCATCAATGCATATAGACAACAACCTCATGTTTCACGAACATACTAAACATGTGGAAGTTGACTGTCATTACACCAGAGCTTTGATACAGATAGGGCAGCTTCATACTCTTAGCGTACATTCTACAGATCAAACTGCTGATAGGTTCATGAAGCCACTCAGTTGGACATAGTTTGAAAAATATTGTAACAAGCTGAGCATGATCGACATGTATGCTCCAGTTTGAAAGGGAGTACTTAGTGTTATTATGTAAGCCTAACCGTAGGGATACCCCGAACCTCTAAGTAGAAAGGAACCTCTCGTTTTTCTCAAATCTGTTCATGAAAGCGGCCCGTGCGGTCGGCGGTCGCATATGCCTAAGCGGCCTCCTCAATGCACCGATTACCTGAAGACCCGCTTTATAAGCCATTTGCGCATATATGGCCCGCATATGTAGGTTGTGCTGGTGCATATGCGCTCCGTGCGCCCGCATAAGGTTCGGTTGGGCAATCGAATTCGTATTTTAAGATCCGGATCTTGTATTATTTTGATTCTATATATTAAATCAGATTATGCAATACTATATTTGATGATTTTGATATTTAGTTGTACTATTTTGAGCTCTACATGAAAATCATTTTTCTTAGATCTTCTGTTGGACTACATTTATTCATAAATTCAGTTCAGTTGTAGTCACTTTTGTAGATATTTATTTTTAAATAAAAATAGAAAACCGTGTAGAACCGCATATACCCCGCATATACCCCCGCATACCGCTTAATCGCTATTCAGTGACTTGTCCGAACACATATGTGTACCGCTTTCGTGAACCTTCTTCTCAATATGAATTAATAAAATAATTATTCTTTTCTCGACTTATCTCGTTCTTATAAAGAAATACTCTTTAATTTGACTCATATAACATATCAGAATCTCTATTCCCATGTAGAGGACATGCATCAAGAGTTTTAGTCGAACATACATCTTTGGTGAGGATTGTCATCTCTTCTCAAACCGGAGATCCTCTTCGGATAACATTATATGATGTTAATTGTGTCCTTGATCTAACTCATTAAATCAACAATTCCACATCAGCTTATTTGTTCTAACTTATTAGACCATCAGTTATATGATACCCAAACTCAAAGTGGTTGTGGTATGTATCTCTACTCATACAGAGAGACGAGCTTGGTTATACAAACTAAATTATGTTTTATTTCATATAAGGAATGATATAGGTGCAATAATATTTATAGCAAAATGACTCGCCAGTTGCTTACATATGCCCCAATTTAAGTTGGGCTACCAGCAACATATAAAGCCTTCAAGGTGATAGGATAATGGGAATCCATGAGACGCACTCATGTCATGTGCACAACGATATTTCCATAAAGTTTTCCCTACTCCGTTACCTTGGTTTTTATATTGCAGAGCAGTTCAAACGAACTTTCAAGATTTCTTTTAAAAATTAGAATGCATACACCCTTTTCCGCTACGCAGGCCCCGTCTACCATGCTAAAGTGATTGCATGAAGGAGCAGTTCATCATATTCATCTACATTTTGCATGTAGGGAGAAGTTTTGTAGTTATCTATATTACCATGTTCTTTAATCGGTAATTGTGTATGAACAATGTATTTTCTCGTGCATACAAGGTGTTGAATATTAATTGCTTTTTTAGTTGAAAAAAGGCGAATACCCATATTGAGCTTGTTAACTTAATTTCAAATCAGTATTATCTCAAACTTTAGATGCCGCACTATTGTACCTACAAGTATTCTATGGATTTTGTAATTTATAAGTTTTAATATATATATATATATATATATATATATATATGCACACACACAGAGACATGCCTTGTGAGGTGGATTCCATCTTGGGATGACATCCCTTTCTTTTTTTAAAAAAGTATTCTATGGATTTATGTTCACTATATTTGCAGGTTGGCATACAGCAGAAACCTGCTGACTTAAAGTTGAAAACCACAAATCTTGTTCGAGTTAATATACAAAAGGATCAGGTTAGTTGTCACGGTGGTTTTCTTTTGTTATGGCTTCTTCGATTTATGATGTTTTAATGACTGTGTAGACCATTAATATATGTTTACAGCATCCAAAGCGACTAAAATGATGTGTACTGTCCATCCTGTCCCATTTGTTTTGGTATGGGGTCTGTTCATTTGTTTTTCTGTTGAGACGTCTCTTTGATTTGTCATGTGTTTTATTGCTTTCATGTATATGTGGTGGTGATATTCCTATTAATTCTCTTTGTAATGTCTACCTACCCGGTCCCGGCGCAGGGGTGTTCTTGATGCATTCATTCTGCCTACTTAGATTGTGTTTATTCCAGGTCATCAGTTGTTAGACGGAGTGGTTATGGCATCGGAGATTGTGTCAAATAGGAAGAGGATAACAATAACCGATTTTCTTTGAAAGGTTATGCAGAGATATTTATGTATTTCTACATTATATATGTATCTTTTTCTTATTTTTATTTCTATGTTTCCACCTTATGTAATTTACCCATAGGCCTCTTCTCTATATAAGAGAGCCTAGGGTTCTCAGAAAAAAACAACTCTTATTTTTCTCCCAACATGGTATCAGAGCGGTGGTCATAGACCGGAGCTCGTATACCATAACCCTAATCCTAGACCCCCACCCCCCAGCCCCCTCCTCTCTATTCTCGGCACCGCCACCTTGTCGGCCTACCACCGCCGCCCAGGCCTCCGCTTAGGCCTCCGCCACCGCCCAGGCTGTCGCCAAGGTCTTCGCCACTGCCGCTCAGGCCTCGGCGGTCTCCCACTGATTCTCGCGGGCCCCTAAAGACCGCCTAGGTCGTCGACCTCAAGTGCCATCGGTCCCTGCCATCGTTCTCCTTCTTCTTCACGCAACTCAGGTGATGGATTTGATTGCATAGGTCTACATATGCAATCAAATCCCCATATGTCATTGTAGACACATCTTTATTGGTCTACATACTCTGTGATCTTCATTCGACATCATGTCAGAAAACAAAGTCGATGTACCTGCCACAGGTGCCTTCAGAGGTCCGGCACCGATTGTCAAGATGGAAGTGATGAACTATGAGCTCTGGGCTATGCAGTTCATGAGCCTCGTGAAGTCTAACGGTAAGAAACATATCCTTACCGAAGATGGGACGACAGAGAAAACAGGGATTCACGCCTATGGGAGGCGGACGACGCGTATGCCAAAGTCTGGATATCTGGGACATTGATGATAGAGATCGCCAACGACGTGTTGCATCAGCCCACGGCAAAGGCATTGTGGGATATTCTGGCGGCGACATATTCGCAGGCACGGAATGAGACCAAGATACTACAATTGCAGCATGATATTTTTACAGTCAAACAGAATGGACATCCTCTCCACTCACTGTACACATCCCTGCGAGGAATGTTTGAGAAGCTCCATAGCTTCATGCCTTTGACGGCCACTCTTGAGCAGTAAAAGACATACATGAATTCTAACATGGTGGGTGTATTCCTGGCTGCACTTGATCCAGAGTACGATGTTGCCCGCTCTCAGATTCTTGTTGACGCCACTATTCCTCCTATGGAGGAAGCTTTCAGTCGACTTAGTCGAATCACTGTCCCGAGCTCTACTACTAGCCAGACACCTTCGGCGATGGCTGCCTCCAGAGGAAGAAGTGGCTCCTCTACTTTTCGTAGGCGTGGTCCCCGTGGTCGTGGGGGTCGGATCCATCAGCCCTGCACTTATTGTCACCGTCCTGGCCACTCCGAGGATACATGCTATTCTAAGCTTGGCTTTCCAGCATCGGCTCGGGTAGCAGAACAAGTTGAGTTTCCTGCACCTTCTTCTTTGGACCAGCGATTCGACGATCTCATTGCCAGACTGAGGAACATCATGCCTCCTGACACAGCTCTAGGAAGCCATTCAGATGTGGCAGCCTCTGCTTCTGCCAGTACATCAGCTACAGCCAGTACCTCTGGTAGTTCTTATGTCCTCACCTCTTGTGATGGATCTATGATTACAGAATGGATTATGGACTCAGGAGCGACACATCACCTATGTGGGGACAAAAAGCAGCTTACTACATATAGACAGGTTTCTCCAGGGCAGACTGTAGTGATAGCCGATGGGACTCATTCTCGATTACAGGTCAGGGGGAGATTAGTTTGACGCCTTCCATGCGATTGCAGAATGTGTTATATGCTCTTGATTTCTCTATGAATTTACTGTCCATTAGTCAGATTATGAAGGATTTGAACAGTCGAGCTATTTTTGACCCATCGTCCCTTGTTTTTCAAGACATACTTACGGGCAAAGTGATTGATTGTGGCCGTGAGAAGAATGGCCTTTATCGTCTGGTCCTTACTTCCTATGTCAATGCATCACTCCATTCTACAGGATCAGCCTCTCCATATACCTGGCATCTCCGTTTTGGTCACCTCTTCAGAAGATATATCGTATTTTACCACAGATATCTCCAGGATTGTCCTTCCAGTGCGAAGCGTGTCAGTTGGGAAAGCATCATAGGTCCACTTTCCCGGGTCGTCAGAGTCGGAGCAGTTGTTCTCTTTTTGAGTTAGTCCATATTGATATTTGGGGTCCCAGACGTGTTCCTGATCACCAGGGACACAGGTTTTATCTTGTTGCAGTAGATGATTTTTCTCGCTTGTCTTGGGTGTTTCTATTGAAGAATAAATATGAAGCAGGAGATGTGATTCAAATGTTTATCAATGAAGTTCAAAATATTTTCTCTTCCTCTGTGAAAATTGTGCGGTCTGACAATGCATTGGAGTTTTTACTCGTGCACTTTCATTGTTCTTTTCCTCTCATGGTATAATTCATCAAACATCAAGTGCTTACACTTCACAACAAAATGGTGTTGCAGAGAGGAAACATTGTCATCTACTGGATATCACTCGGACCCTACTTATTCAGAGTCGTGCTCCACATTCGTTTTGGGGTGATGCAGTTCTCACGGCTTGTTATCTTGTAAATCGCCTGCCTTCGTCTGTCTCGGGTGAGAAGACTCCTTTCTCTGTAGCCTTTCCTGAGAAGGAGTTGTTCTCTCTTACACCCCGTGTGGTTGGCTCTGTTGCGTTTGTCCACCAGTTGGCTCCAAGTCTTGACAAGCTCTCTCCTAGGGCTGTCAAAAGCGTGTTTGTGGGGTACTCCAGGACTCAGAATAGATATCGTTGCTTTGATCCGTTACGTGGGAAATACTTTGTTAGCGTCGATGTCACATTCTTTGAATCTGTGACGTTTTTCTCTCCTACAGGTGACAGTATGACTACTTCCGGATATGATACTGAGATCTACATGCCACCTCCTCCTACGAGTCATTTATCTCTTGTACCAGTCATACCACCACTACCACCTCCATCTACACAGATGCATGTGACCGTGGTTCCACCATTACCAAAATTCTATACTCGTCGGCCTCCTTCTGCTCATGGTCATTGCCCGTCATCTAGCATGCTCCAGGTTTGTTCTGATAACATGGTTTCTAACGATGGGTCTGGCGATGTTTCTATACAGGGATCAATGCAGGATGAGGTTCCTGAGAACCTGGACGTACCCATTACCATTAGGAAGCAGAGGCGTACTTGTGCATCCTACCCGATTGCTTTTCAGATTTCCTTTCATCGTCTTACAGGAGATTTCCAGAGATTTGCAGTTGCTCTATCTGCCGTGGAAATTCCACGGACTTACCAGGATGCATTGCGAGACAGCAGAAGGCGTCTTGCTATGGAAGAAGAAATGGCTGCTTTGCAATCCCGTGGCACACGGAGTCTGGTTTCTCCTCCTCCTGGAGCGTCTGTTGTCAGTTGCAAATGGGTGTTTACTGTTAAACACCATGCAGATGGGAGCCTTGATCATTACAAAGCAAGGTTGGTGGCACGTGGTTTTACGCAAACCTATACAGTTGATTACACGGACACGTTCTCTCTGGTTGCTCGACATTCTACTTTGCGTGTTCTTCTTTCAGTTGTTGTGGTACGTGACTGGCCCTTATTCCAACATGATGTAAAAATGCATTTTGTATGGAGATCTACAGGAGGAGGTCTATATGCAACAGCCTCCAGGGTTTGCTGCTGAGGGGGAGTGTTAACAGGTTTGTAGACTCCATAAGGCAATATATGGCCTTAAATAGAGTCCGAGGGCATGGTTCCAAAAGCTTTCAGATCTGATTGAACGACAGAGGTTCAAGAGGTCAAAATGCAGATCATTCTTTATTCGTGCAGAGAACACCTAGAGGTACAGTTGTTATCATGATTTATGTTGATGATATAGCCGTTACAGGAGATGATGAGCAGGGAATCAAGATGGCAAAAGAATTTCTCGGCAGTCAATTTGTGACTAAGGACCTGGGTACCCTATGGTATTTCTTAGGGTTGGAATTTGCTAGAAATGCACATGGTCTTGTGATGACCCAAAGAAAGTATGTTACAGACATTCTTGCAGAGACAGGCATGATTGGGTGTCGACCTTCTACTACTCCTATGGATCCTAGCGTGAAGCTATATGATGATGATACAGATGAAGTAGATAAGAGAAGATACAGAGAGATGGTGGGAAAACTCCTTTATGTTACAATCACCAGACCGGATATCGCTTTTGCAGTGAGTCGAGTATGTCAGCTCATGGAGCAGCCTCGACAAGTGCATATGGATGCTATATACATGATATTGAGGTATCTAAAATCGTCTCCAGGCGCAGGACTATTTTTTAAGAAAGGAGAAACTCTCTCTGTATCCGTGTATGCTGATGCAGATTATGTAGGTTGTCCTAAGGATAGAAGATCGACTTCAGGATTTGCAGTGTTTGTTGGCGGTTCTCTCGTTTCTTGGAAAAGCAAGAAACAAACAGTCGTAGCTAGATCAAGTGTTGAATCTGAATACAGGGCTATGGCGCAAGCAAGTACAGAAATGATGTGGGTTCGAGCAGTATTAGCTGATTTGCATATAGAGGTTCCTCTACCCATGGAGTTACATTGTGATAACCAGGCTGCTCTATTCATTGCAAACAGCCCTGCGTTCCATGAGAGAACAAAACATATTGGGTAGATTGTCATTACACTAGAGATATGATTCAGAAGGGCTTGATTTCTACTTCTCATGTTAGTTCTGAAGAGAAAACAACAGGTATCTTTACTAAGCCATTACTCAGAGGATCATTCCGGAAGTGTTCATCCAAGCTCGCATGATTGATATCTATGCTCCATCTTGAGGAGGAGTGTAGAGATATTTATGTATTTCTACATTCTATATGTATCTTTTTCTTATTTTTATTTCTATGTTTCCACCTTATGTAATTTACCCATAGGCCTCTCCTCTATATAAGAGAGCTTAGGGTTCTCAGAAAAAAAACAACTCTTATTTTTCTCCTAACAGGTTAATTTTTCAAAGGCATATGATTGCTTGAACTTGAGGTTCATCCGACCATCTTTGATCCAAAGGGGTTTCCGAGACGTCTGACCATCTTTGATCCAAAGGGGTTTCCGAGACGTCTGGATTGATTAGATGAAGAGATGCCTTACTACTTTGTTGTGTTTAGTGCGGGTTAATGAAAAGCATGATGGAGGCTTTTTTCGGCTACAGAGAGGTGTGAGAAAGGGTGCCCCTTGTCTCCCTATTGTTTGTTCTAGCCGCATAAATATTGGCAGTAATGATGGGGCTCGTAGAGGTCGGATGATTTTATAGAGGCTACTTTAGGGAGGACTTCTCGATCCCATTATTGCAATATGTGGATGATACCGTGTTTTCATTGGGGGGTGCATGGTGGTGTTGGATATTTTTGGGGAGTTGTTGGGTTGAAGGTTAATGGGGCAAAGTCGACCCTTGTCTCCTTTAACCTATCTTCAAATGTTGCATCAACTTGTGAGGAGATTCTGGGAACCGCACAAAAAAGCCTTCATATCAACTAACTTGGCCTACCATTGCTATGTGGAAAACTTAGGCAAGTAGTCTGGCTTCCTATTGTAGAGAAGCTAAAGAAGTTGGCAGGTTGGAAAGTATCGTATGTATCAAGGGGATGGAGGTTGGTTCTGGTGAAGGTTGTTCTTTCAGCAACATGCCATTTTCCTTCTTACGAAAGCATTACCGATGGGCATTTGTAAACAATTGGAGATATTGATTTCGCCTTTTCTGGTTGTCATCCCCTGTGGTAAGGGAATTGCACTGGTTGATTAAGCATCGGTGACAATGCCAATTGAGGAGGCAGGTTAGGGAGTATTTCATATTGGCGATATGAACGAATGCATTGATTGCGAAATGAGTGATGAGAATCCAGAGAGATGGAAACTACGTGTTGTCCTCGCTGGTAAGGTATGTTTATGCAGTGTACCTAGTTTATGCACTCGTATTGACATTATGGCTTCGCCAACCACTTTTGGAGAGGTGTTTGCTCGGTCGTACCGGATTTCACGGCCTCACCACGGTCGATATTGGGTGATGGTAGAGGATTCTGATTCTGAAAGAACGATTGGTCCAAAAAAGGAGCCCTTTGCGATATGTGTCCTAAACTTTTTACTCTGGCATTGGACAGAGAGGCAAGTGTAACACCTCTTACCCTTAGGATCTGATACTCAGCAATAACACATTCATACATCATGATTTCATTCGAAATATAAAGCATGAGAGAAATACTTGAAATAAATTGCTCCAACAACACATTTATATTCGTGGTTCCAACGGTTTATACATAAACAATTATAAATAGAGTCTTCAACTTAATAATATTCATATCACTGAATTTAGAAATGTAGAAGTTATACAAAAGTAACATACAAGTACAACACCATACATCTCTACAAGTAAGCACATACTTTGAACAATGCTACAACCACAAGGCCAAGTCTAGTCCCAAAACTGCTCCCTAGCGCGGTAGTACCAGTAATACATATCGGATCCACATAAATAGGTATGTTATAAGCACGGTTGCCCAATACAGTACTAAACAACTAAATAAAGTACGGTAATAACTGTAAAGTGTGCCAAGAAGTGACATGGCAAGCTTATCATGATAGTTAAACGCTCTCACAATGTGCAACCCAACTCACACCGAAACACAACCATCACTTACAGAAACCCAGTACGTGATCCCTGAGTGTACGAGAGGTACTCCCAAAACAAACACAAGATTGGTGACCCTTTGTAAGAGTTCCCAACGTTACAAGATTCTAAAAAGATCTGACTATCGACTCTTGTCCACACTCGTCAAACATTAAGTAAAATTCAATGAAGAACAGGAGAGTTGATTGCACTCATTTATTCTCCTTCTAATATGATATTGCTTACTAGTACCTTCTCCTTTAATTAAAGTTCACTAGAGCCATTCGTTGACGAGGATTCGTAGTTCAATATTTTATAACACTTTCCACTTGTATTATCCAAGTATTTCCCTTATAATTGGTTACATCATTAGCTCCTTCCCTTTATAATTATCTGAGTAGTAGAAGAACAATATTATTATACACGTATATATACGTAAGAGTACCATAAAAAACAACAACCATTTAGAATATATGAGTTCAATCCATATACACAACCTCCACAGTCACATACCGTGAAATGGAGAAACCAACTAAAGCAAATAAGAGCAACACCTCAAATCGTTTACCTCAGCTTACCCGTCACAAGGGAATACCCGAGAACAAGTATACCAAGGCCAAATGGGATCGCATCGGATATATGACGAAGTACAAGTCTTCGATGAGTGTCATACTAGGGACACATATTCACCGACATTACCTGTAGTACTACACTCAACTGACAAGGTCGCAGGACACATCGACAAACCTGCAGACTAGAACTAGCATTCCATCTAGGATTCACCGGATAAGCATAACACATGCAAACAACATGTATACTGTCACCTATTTGTTATTCTCATCTCGCCAGGATAACTTCGACAAGTGGCGCAGTTCTATAATCTTGCATTATCTCCAATATACAGGTTAGTAAGAAACCACTCACGTGAACATCATCGTGGAATCATTCAAAACCACTACCCATCAGTGAAGGTCCACGGTGACATAAGGCACGATCCAAGGCATATGATCTTACATATCAATCATTTCAATCTCAATCGAAAGTAGTAGAGGGAAAGTATGATTTCCTCTGTTTCCTAAAGCTGGAGCATGCAATGCTCAGCTTGGACAAACAGAAAGAAACTCAACCCACGCTACATGACACTATGGACAATATCAACGCAACGCGCACAACTGTTGTTGTCGAAGACGTTGCTTCTCATGCCGTGCAGGTGAGGAGGACGAACGGGCTGGAGTGTGAGTCTACTGAATCTCCTCGTCGGAGAGCATGTGCTCTGAACTGCGCCTGTTTGAGTCACTACAATTGAAATGAGTCTCCTCGTCGTAGTACTCTGGCCCGCCACAATAATGTGGACAACTGCTCCATCTCTGAAAAGGGACGAACTGAAAAAGGGTCGTGGCTGTGCAATCCTCGTCGGAGTCCACGATCGCTGGAGAATGGAATCTGAAAATAGTCTCCTCTTCGGAGAATTGGGTCTCTCCCATATGGCTCAGAGAATGGTACACTACTCCGGTGTCCCTATGATACCCCATGAAAACCCTTGCCAACATGGCATAGGGAATTGTCATCTACTCTGGAGTCCTTATGGCTCACATGAAAACTCTGGCCTACAAAACAAGAAAGGATGGGGACCTCTGAACTGATGGCATACATGTGCTTATTTGAAAAGACCGCATACATGTGGGAGTCTGAAAATGAGTCTCTCTCTGGAGATCTCAAAAAGGGTCACTCAAACATGGAGTGCCTCGATCTTGACTCTGACCAATCTGTCGAGTCTGAACAACTGCGCATCACATGGACTCAGAATCTGAACGTCGAGTCTGAATCTTGCGCATGGATAATCTTCATCTGAAAACTGTCTTTGTAGAGTCTAAAACTGACTGGGCGTCTGGAATATGAAATCTGTCTCTGAACCGGAACTGCAACTGGAATCTGAATCGTCAGAGTGATGATGCCGAAGAACTCTACATATACTCTCCTTTTCTCCCATACCTGTCGAAAATGAACATCGACAAAGTTGGGAGAAGACAAGATAAATAGGGATACACAACATGAAGATTCACAAACATTTCTTGTGGCTTTTCATTTTTTAAGCCGTCATTTTTAAACACTTTTTTTAAGCCATTTCAACCATTTTTTATGGCTTTTCTTGCATTTTTTTTGCTTTGCGTACGGGTTTTTTTTTACGTGCCTCTTTCTCGAAAATTCATTTTTTTTATCTCTCTCTTTTAATATGTGATGCCCCCCCCCCTTTTATTTTACAAAAAACACACGGGCCAAAAAGGGCCCAACAGAGTCGGTCCTCCCTTTTTTTAATATGCAACTCTCATTTTTTTTTCCGGGGCTTCCCCTTTCCCTTCATTCATCATTTTTTTAATAAATGAGGGCCATCGGCCCCTTTCCATAATAGTAACTAGGGTTCCCACGGAACCCACTCACGAAAGATCATCGCCCCCGAAGGGGCCTTCACGGTTGCACCGCCTTGCGCGCGCGAGAAGGAGAGCGCCTGGGATCGTGGACCTCCTGTTGGTGCGCTGAGCGATCTTGCGCCAAGAGAGGGAGAGAGGCGCTGAGGCCTTCATCGCCTGGTAGGGGCGGCATCGCTTGTGGAGAAGGGGGAACCTTGTGGCCGCATGTGGAGATGCGGCGCCGCCAGGGACAGCCACGGCTTGGGTAGCGACATCAGGAGAGGAAGGTGCCGTCGAGGGGGTCGCCTGGAACCGCGCAACAGATCATGCGAGGAGGGGGCTTCACCTGATGCGTCGCAGAAGGTTGGACGCTGGGGGTGCGCGCACTTGGCGCGCGGAGTCGGAGCGCGGGGGTGTGTCGCCGCCCTGAAGATCTAGAGAAGATGGTGGCATTGCGCAGGAGTGCTCCAGCTTGATGTCGAAGGGCTTCATGCAACCGATGGTGCCGCCAGATGTAGCGCGGGAGTCTCTGCCAGAGAGTTTCTTTGACCTAGACTGCCGCCTGGAGTTTTGGATGGCTGGAGGCCGGCCAGGATGCTGCTAGGACTTGAATAGCAGCTAAGGTTGTCGCACGATAGGGAAGATGAACCGTAATATCTTCTGGAACTAGAACAGCCCAGAATTTTGGATCTAGGGTTTCCGAAAAACCCTAGAAATCTTTAACCAAAACTGGAATCAAAACAAATGTAGCAAAATCTCCAAGGACAAAGTCGAATCTCTAACAATAATGAAATAACTCCTCGAGAAACGAACCCGCTCTGATACCATGTTATGAAATAGAAAGCGGAAGCGAACATGGAAAAAATAAATAAGAATAAGAACAAGAACAACGGGATTTAACGTGGAACCCTACTCTGTGAGGAGCGAGATGAAACCACGGGAGAAGCCCTCAAAGGGGCATGTTATGCATTGCACTTTCTCATCTAATACAGGAGGTCTGGGGCTCCTTATATAGCCTCTCCAGAGCCTCCAAGTCCCACCACTAGACAATGTGGGACTAAACAACTGCATGGGATAAATGGATCTTCTCCGGGATCCATTTACCCTGCTACAACTCAATAGGAGCACATAACAAATACGCCAACAAACTTTAGCAAAATGGATAATCTGCGATCTTGACCCATGTTGGGTCTCACGCTATGACTCCAAGGTACTAGGTACCTTAGGGTTGGAGCTCCTTCGTAGGCATGTGTTGAGGTACGCGCATCCTTACTAAGTTCCAAATGCTCCATGTGTTTCATTGGTTCATTTTACTATTATGGTAATTATGTGGTCTTGACCCATGTCGAGTCTCGTGCTATGACTCTAAACTATTTAGTACCTTAGGGTTGGGTGCCTCCGTAGGCATGCACTTGAAGCACACGCATCCTAGCTGAGTTCCCAACACTCCCACAATCCTTACATATACTTATTTATAATTTTCTTAGGCATATACTTCTAGGCCCCTCCAGCCTTTAGTGGGCTTACTTAAATTTTCACTCAATGTCCCCTAATCTGCATTTAAGTATATCTCCTCTTTGGGAACCCAATACCTGTGCTTCATATAAATCATCTATCTTTATGCACCCACTATGGTTAAGCCCTTTACCATAAACCATGATAAATAGGCTAACTCGTAGAGGAATCATAGCACGTCCATTACATGATTACATCATGATACTCACATGCCAGTTAAGAATAATCACCGTAGCATGGAAAGAAGGGATGTAGTGGAAAAGTCATTCGTAGCCCACGAAGATTTATTTCAGATCTGGAATCTTTCGTGACCGTTCGAATGATGCTCAAGATGCTCTCACTCATCAAGGCTCACCGCATCAATTTTCATTTCTATATAGGTTACATTGGACCTATCTCAGTCATTTATCAACCCATTATGATTACATTATAATTAACCCGAATTTGTCATATATCATAATGCCCTATATTGGTATGTCTTTTTAGAGTCAAAATCCATCATTTTGAGGTTCATATGTGTCCATGAACCCAGAATAATTGATCATAAAGGGAGCCATGGTCGATCATTTTGGGCTAGAATGATCAATCATCATATTTGCGTGATCGATCATTTTATCGATCATCAAATTGGCATGACTGATCATAAATGGGACATAACCGGATTTTGCTTTGGGGACATCCCATAAAATCATTCTGATTGTATAACTAACCATACCCCCATGTTCCTGCACATCATGAATATACTTTCATTCATATGCACCAAGCGTATCAACGAGAAAACCTGAAAACGTGATACAGTATGAGAGATTTCAGCACAAAACTCGTCAAAACTCGAAACCAACACCTCCCATAGGTAGAATATACTATACCAAAACCCATGGTGCAAAATACGTATGAATCTAACAGTAACCGGAGGCTAAAATTGTACTTACCGGGACATTCTTCTGCGAGTTTCCTTCATCCAGAATGAGAGTTCTGTGGTGTTTTGTGGGACGTGTGTGTCTGTGACGATCCCCACATTGAGCTCTTTGAAATGGCTTATTCGGACCTTCAATTGGTGGTCGGAAAATCGTTCTGGCAAGGGGAGGAGCTTCGGGATGGCTTGTGCTTATCTGACTAACCTAGTCAAGTGGCATCTTATTATGCTCAACCTAAATTTGGATTCAGATCTGGATCCAGATCCATATTCAATAGATTCATCTCGTCTGTATTTATAGATATCTCTTATATGACCTTCGATTTTGATGTTCTTGGGCTCATTGGAAAGGTCTTAACAAGTATTATAAGATAGAGTACTCATTTGCCTTATTTGGATACTGAATTAGGTCAGAAATTGAGTTTAAGTGAATCTGATGCTTGAAGACTCTTATAGCAAGTGTTGTTGATGTGTGGTCTGGAGGTTCTTGGATGCCCACTATCATGGTTGAGTTGTCAGACCAGAGGGTTGAAGAGTTTCTAGTCTTTTAAGTAGGTTGGCAAGTCTAGCGTCCGAAGGTTGAGATTCGTTGTGATAAAGAGATGGGGTGTTCACAATCATAAAAACATACAAAATGGATAGTCCTTACAAAGATACGGGTCTTCATGTGGTTGCTAAGAAGAGAGCGAGTTATGGCAAGAGTTAAGAAAGCTAGGATCTTTCCCAAGAATGATGAGACGTGCAAAAGATGTGGTGAAGCGGCGGAAGATACGTGTCTTCATTGCTTTGGTTCAATCGAGTCATGGAAAATTGTTGTCCTTCCTGGCATCTAATGGGGGATATGGATTCTTTTTGCAATTCGATTTGCAGAGATTGGATATGATATGTTGAAGGAAGAGTGAAGGTTTGTGTGCATCATTTGGCTAGTTGGTGACCACTTACCCGTTACAGGACAAGGGGAGGTGCATTTGACACCATCCATGTGTCTTCAGAATGTTCTATATGCTCCTTATTTGACGCCATCCATGTGTCTTCAGAATGTTCTATATGCTCCTTACTTTCAGATGAATTTCCTTTCCATTAGTCAGATTACTAAGGATCCGCATTGTCGTGCCATTTTTGACCCTTCATCTCTTGTGTTTCAGGACATACTCATGGGCTAGGTGATTGGTGAAGGATATAGTAAAATCCACAAGCGCATCACGAAAGCGTGTGCGTCGTATCGAATACGACAAGGAGCGACTAGTCGGACTAGTTGCTCGATGCAGCGGAATTTAAAAAATTTTATACAACGAAACCACATGATCCAAGAACACTTCTCGGATCGTTTCGTCTAAACCACAAACAAGTAATAGGATTACCTTTTGAAGCGTGGTTGCGATCGAGTCTCTAAACGAAGAGACCTCCTGTCTCAAGTCCGATCCGACGGAGGAGACGCTTGCGAGCGCGGGGATGAACCGCGTGCTTCTTGCAATCCATATTGATGATCCAAGTGGCAGATCTCCTGATCTCGACACACGAGATCCGTCTTCTTCTTCACGAGCGAGGCGCACCGAAGGAGACGGAGATCCACGAGCAGACGATCGGGCAGCATAACGATGATGTTGCGGTGATGGAGAACCTCTCCATGGCATCCATGGTGGACGGCCATGAGAGGGAGAGAGAGGGCTGACGTCTAGAGAGAAGAGAGAGAGAGAGAGAGAGATGCTTCTCAAGCATTATGTGTGTTAGGAGATAGCATGGGTATGCCACTCTATTTATAGGGTTTTGGGATCCATGGATCTCAATCCATGGGACTACACAAATCCAATGGCTCTCATTGATTGTGTTTCTTTTAATGGCTAAGATTTGTGTTGGTAAAACCAACAACAATTAATTTAATTTAAATTAAATATATGTTGATAAATCAACACAATTTAATCACAAAATTAAATCATCAATACATGGAGATAATGAAAGGAGAGAAAGCCTCCTTCCATGTGGAGAGGGGGGACGGCCTCCCTTTCCTAATGGGAGTGGTGGCCGTCCACCCTCCTCCATTAGGAAGGTGGCTATTTCATCTTTTATGTAATCTCCATTATTTGCAACAACTTTTGTTGCAAATTATTCTACAAAATTAATTCACAATTATTTTGTAGACATTGCAATTTTGCCATTGAAAAATTTGTGAATCATATTCACAACCCAAAACAAAATGTAAATTACATTTTCAATTCAATGTCCAATGTGAATCCAATTCACATTAACATTTAATTAACAAATGTAAACTACAAATAGCTCTCTCTTATATATTATAAATCACATTTATAATATATATGACTAATATAGATATTGCTATCCACATTATTCATATCCATGATAATTAAATCACATTTAATCATCTTGGATCTCTATTCTCTTGTTCTCAAATAACATGAATCATATTCACATTATTTACATCTTTGATAATCAAGTCATATTTAATTATCTAAGACAACTCTCTTTATAATATGAATCGAATTCATATTAATCATGATAATTAAATCACATTTAATTATCCATTTTCTCAATGCTCGGATATATATATATATATATATCAACAATAGAATTATCCATGAACTCCTTCAAGGATAATGCGCTTTCTCCGCAGATACTTGGAGATAAGGACAGGGCGATTGTATTGTTCCACGTATAGTGACATGGATATTGAGATCATATCTCAAATCCAGATCGCGGGCCTCCCATAGATGCTTGATTAAATCAAGACCGTAAATCTAATCTTATCGTTACATCTGAATCACATTCAGATTAATGTCCAATACTTGGACCAAGATCAGATCACTTCTCTACTGAGAGGAGTCACTAAAATCCAGACCCGTTTCATCACTCCCTAGGAATGGAAGCGTCATGGTTATACAATCGTTTATGATCACATCACCCTCAGGTATTCCCAACACCTGTACATCCTGCATACTGGAAGACTCAGATTAAACCCGAAGTATTGGATCAACTTTATACTGTCTACTTCATGGTTTTATCAGTAAGTTTCTCATTCGATCATTGGGAGTTAGTATCGATCATACACTTTCCAAAAGCTTATATCATATCTAGGTCTTGATCATATACCTTCCAAAAGTATATATCAAACCTACAAATTCAGTCAAGCTTCCAAAGCGAGACGACCATGCGCATGGAATTTGATTCTTCCCAATATCTCATGAGTGAGCTCATGTCTTCCGGTTCAGTAACTGAACCTGTATGATCCCTTTGAGAGATCGTATTACTCATATGCCCTTATATGCACACTAGCGCGCCGGTGTATAGACCTTGATTAGGTCATCAACCTATTGGTCTGCCAAATGTACATACTCAGACATATAGTAACACTTCTGTCTCCGGTCAGAGGATGTGTGCCTATATCATGACAGCATACGATATAGGACTTTGGTTATCTCGATCTCGTTAAGTCAACTCTTTGACCTAACTCATCTGACACCTCTGAATCTCTATTCCTATGCAGAGGACCTGCATCAAGAGGTCGGTCAAATATCAACCTAACTGAGATAGGATTGCCATCTCCTACTCAGGCTAGAGATCATCTCTTAACAATCATTTGACGGTGCTTGATGAGTCCTCAATCTAACTCATTAGATATTTATCTAAGCACCAGCCTCTATGATTCAATAATTGAATCAACAGCTGTATGATCATTAAGATGGCCATGGTACATAACCCTAATTGTACTAAGGGACCTATTATGCAAATTATGTATTCTTCATTTCAGATTAAGGAGTGAATTGCAATAACATTTATTGCATAATGGCTCGCTGTGGGCTCGCATTTCCAACAATTGGATGTCTTCGTGAGCAGCAGGGGTTTTACAAAACGGTCCAACTTCCTCATGCTAGTGTTTCTACTATCCCTATTGGACCAATCTCACCATATCTATGGCACCTTCGTTTTGGCTATCTTCCTCTACAGAAGTTGTCATGACTCATGTTCTCCCTCAGATCTCTACAAGATTCGCTTTCTAGTGTAAGGCATGCCAGCATGGGAAGCATTACCATTCCTCCTTTCCATCCGATCAGATTCGGAGCAGTTATCAGTTATTTGAGCTCCTTTATTTAGACATTTGAGGTCCGCGTCGTGTTCCTGATCACCCGGGACTATTTTTATCTAGTTGTTGTCGATGATTTTTCTAGACTTTCTTTGGTCTTTTATTGAAGAATAAGTCTGAGGCTGGATATTTGATCAAATATTTTATTAATGAGATAAAGAATATTTTTTCTGCAAAAGTCAGATACCTTCATTCCGATAATGCTTTAGAGTCCTGCACTTTACAGCTTTCTAAGTTCCTTAGATCTCCGGACATTGTTCATCAGACCTCATGTGCTTATACTTCCCAGTTGAACGGTGTTGCCGAGCACAAACACTGTCACTTACTTTATGTGATCTGAACCTTGCTGATACAGAGTCGTGCTTCTCACGCTTACTGGGAGATGTTATCATCATTGTATGCTATCTGGTGAACCACATGCCCTTATCTGTGTGGGGTGAGAAGATTCTTTTCTCGATTACGTTTCCCGAGAATGATCTTTTCTCCCTTACACCTCGTGTGTTTGCTTCTGTTGCATTTGTTCATGATGTCTCTCCTGGTCGTGACAAGCTCTCTCCTAGAGCTGTCAAATGCATTTTTGTCAGCTACTTTCATACCTAGAAGGGGTACCGCTACTTTGATCCGCTCAGGAGAAAGTACTTTGTCAGTGTTGACGTCACTTTCTAGTGTCTACTGATGGCACAACTGAGTTATCTATGCAGCATGATTCCATATAGGATGAGCATGTTCCCTCTCAAAGTGGGGAACTCACAGGTTATGGATTTGGCATATGATCTTGATGTGCCGATTGCTCTTCATAAGACGAAACGTAAGTGTACTACTTATTCTCTTGCAGCACAGGTTTCCTTGAGCAGGTCGTCCGAGGATTTCATGAGATTTACCTTAGCACTATTAGCCGTGAAGATACCACAGACATATCAAGAGGCTCTTCAGGACAGTCAGTGGAGGTTAGCCATGGAGGAGGAGATGGTCGTGCTACAGTCATATGATATGTGGAGTCTTGTTTCTGCTCCAGATGGTCCAACTGTTGTGGGATGCAAATGGGGTGTTCACTGTGAAACACCATGCATATGCAATGTGGATCGCTATAAGGCGAGACTTGTGGCACGTATGTTCACCCAGACATATGGGGTGGACTATCAGGATATTTTCTCTCTGGTTGTCAGATATTCTAATCTTTTAATTCTACTTTCTGTTGTTGTGACATGAGATTGACCCCTTTACTATTTTGATATGAAGAATGCCTTCCTCTATGGTGATCTACAGGAAGAGGTCTACATGTACAAGCCACATCGGTTTGCTGCTAAGAGCGAGTGTCAGAAGGTTTGCAGGTAGACAAGGTTCTCTATGGCCTTAAGTAGAGTCTAAGAGCATGGTTCCATAAGCTCTCAGACTTTATAGAGCAACAAGGGTTTGTGCGGTCGACTGTCGATCACTCCTTGTTTGTGCAGAGGACCCATAGCATGTTTTATTGTCTTTCTTGTTTACATTGATGACATTATTGTTACAGGGGATGATAATCAGGGTATCAGGGTGCCAAGGACTTCCTAAGTCAGCAGTTTGTGACCAAGGACCTTGTACATTTACGTTACTTCCTTGGACTGAAGTTTATCAGGAACCAGCGAGGTCGTGTGATGACCTAGAGGAAGTACATTACAGATCTTCTTTCAGAGGCATGCATGATAGATTGCAGACCTACCACTACTTCTATTGACATGAGCATGAAGCTCTATGATGATGACGTTAAGGAGGTCGACAAGAGAAGGTACAAGGAGCTTCCTGGCAAGCTACTATATGTGACTATTGCCAGGCCCGAGATATCCTTTGTCATGAGCAAAGTGAGTCAGTTTATGGAGCAGCCCGGACATGCACATATGGATGCAGTCCATATGATTCTGAGATATATGAAGACTTCATATGGTACAAGACTTCTTTTCAGTAGAGGCACATCTTTTTCAGTTACAGCATGTGTAGATGTTGATTATGTTGTTTGTCCAAAGGATAGAAACTCTACATCATGCTTTGCTGTGTTTATAGGGAATTCCTTGATTTCATGTGAGAGAAAGAAACATATTGTGGTTGCAGATCGAGTGATGAGTCAGAATATAGGGCCATGGTGCAGGCTAGCATAGAGATGATGTGGGTCAAATTTGTTCTTATTGACCTGACTATAGAGGTGTCTCTTTCCATGTACCTCCAATGTGACAATAAGGCTGCTCCTTTTATTTTCTACAACCCAACCTTTTATGAGAGGGTGAAGTACATAGAGGTGGACTATCACTACACTCGTGACATGATACAGAAGGGTCTTATTGCCACTACGCATGTCAGTTCTGGAGATCAAACAACATATGTTCTTACTAAGGCCCTAGCCAAAGGGCCTTATCAGGATGTTGTTCCAAGCTGAGTTTGATCGATATCTACGGTCCATCTTGAGGGGGAGTGTTGAGATATTTGTTATTTTTATTATTGTTTTCGTATTTTCTATTTCTTTTGTCTTATTCTTGTAATTTCCTAATATGTTCATTTCCTATATAAGAGAACCTTAGAGCTTCTCATTAATCAATTCATTCTTTTCCCTCTACAGTTACTTTTGTATCCGTATAAAATTATAATTAGAATCTTACACATAAAACTCCAAACATTTGAAAATGTGGGGATATACAATAATGTAAAGGAAAATGTAAAGAAGTGATGGAAATATAAGGTAATTTACAATATACTTAATCTTATGAGAGGTGGATTTATTTTATAATTATCACAAAAAAATTAAATAGATAAAAGTGATATATTGCATATCTAATGGTATTTGAATTAACATGGATATTGTCGATTTAAATGAATCCATTAAAACAAAATTGATCTAAAGCAACAAATAATTTGAAGATTCGTTTTCATAATCTTCCAATGTTAAATATATACGAACGAGTATGGGGAATCTTGAAGATGAAGAAGACAACCTAAGAAAGTTCATCCGAGCTCTTAACATGAATAGGATGACCACTCTCCCGAAGGAGGAGCGATCCTAGGGAGGCGATAAGCAAAGGGAGCTGACTTGCTAGCCGGGAGTTTGATATAGTCAAATCAGTAGTGGATGGAGAAGGGAGCTGAGCCAGTTGTTTGCTTCATGGCGCTAATACTAAAGTATATAAAATTCGTTCTCAAATTAACTTTTGTTTTTGAAATTAGCAATGAATATCGTATTCATTGCTAACATATAACAATGATTTCTTTGTTGACTTATTCATTAAAATTCTTATTAATCGTTGTTAAATTTAATAATGATTAGAAGAAATAGTCAACGCATAAGTATTGTTATATGATTCGTTGTTCGGAATATTGCAACAAATGGGATATATGTTGCAAATTTAAAGAATGAATTAATGAGTGATATTTGTCATTATATATTTAACTACGAATGATATAACAACAGATAACAATTATCAGTTGGATTAAGTCAAATTTATTGTAGTTATTTTATTTTAAAATTATCACAAAAAGTGAATGGATAGAAGTGATATTTTACATAAACAACTATTAGTTTTCGAATTAATGTGGATATTGTCAAGAATATGAAAACTGCTTCTCCCATAAAAATAATATGGATATGCTAATGGATACAGATGGACATCCTATTATATGCATATAATCAAAGAATTATTTTGTAGAAAATTTAAGCAAATATGTATTGAATAGTTTAGAAATAAAACCAATGCATAATACTATTTTCACATTTTTAGTTGCCGTGACATTGAGAAATGCATCAACGTGAAGGAATGCTTCTTCTTTCCTGTTTACATTGCAGCGAGAAAATGAATCCGTCAACATGAACCCTTTTCATTTACAGAAGTTTGCCCCTCCTGCAAAAATTTTTTGGCCCTGGCCCTACTTACATCTTACCTCGCATGCACTCCAACAGCTGACCTACTATGTGAACACACACCTCTCTCGACACGTACACCTCATAATTTTATCTTACTTGCATTCTCACATATATTCACCTCTCCCACAATTATAGCACTTTCCACACAATGACTACTGTAGTGGTTGAGGTCTGTAGATTTGTCGCGATCGATTTCACCGACTTAAGGTGAGATATCTTAACTGGATAAGGGTATTGGCCTTTGTGAATTTTCTGTAGAAGTCTAGACCGTTTAAAGTTGGTAAAAACAATTGCACTGACCTTTTTTTACCTTTCACTTGTAGTTATTGGCACTGACTGTTTTAATATTAGTGCTGCTACATTTATGCCAGTGATCCATATTTATTCAGAATATTCTTTTGTGTCATGCATCCCCTTTCAGACTACATGGTTACGGTTTCAAATCTTAATGCTCCATTCTAGTTGTGCAGGTTAAGGCGTGCTATCTGCCCCTTCTTCCTCGTCGCAGGGAATTGATGGCTGAACTTGGTCCAATCCATGCTAAACTTTCAAGAGAGAGGTCCATTGCTAAACGACATCCAGTTTATAGATGCAGTGAGGCTCAGGTATTCCATTCATTTTAATTTCGTTGTTTGATCTTCTCTATTTCCATTTAAACAAATAATGTATTGAGTTTTTAGTATCAGGGTTTTAAGGTTACTGGAGGTCAATTAAAATCCATGAAGTTACATAAATTATTTTTGCTGCATAAATTTCGAGCTTATTTACGCCAAGCAAGGCCTCAAATATCGGATTTCGGTTTCGTTTCGGTGCAGTCCGAAAAAAGAATTTCAGTGAAATGGCCAGGAATTTGTGGAAATGACTTGAAAACACTTTTCTTTTATAAAATTAAGATTCCTAACGTTGTTTCTTCAATAAACGAGATAGAAATAAAAGTTTGTATTCTAATAATAAGATGTTATCATGATCAAGGACTTAAATATCGATTTCGGTCATCATATCGGTGCATGATATTAACTTTGGCATTCAAATTTTCCTTCAAGTCCAAAAAGAACAATAGTAGTTTTATATGCGTAGATAACTTTAGAATTAAAATAGCAAATATCATAGATTCATAATATAATTATACAAGTCCACAAAATTACATGACATGATACATGAAATTCCAATCACATAATGTGTATCCACTTACTTATAATATTATACTAACTACTACCTTAATAGTAATAGTAGTCTAATACTACATTTCTTATTTGAGAATGATAGTTAACTTGTGGCGCCCCTGGATCCAGATTACCTGTTTACACAACATTCGTGCTATTATATTTGCTACCGATCACATTAGATTACCTAAAAATGAGGAAAAAAAATTTTGCGATGGAATCGCATTCACAATAATTTAAATAACCACATAACTAACAACAATTGTCACCAATTCATATTACATTAATTTCCATACATGTAACAAAAGAAACTACATTATTTACATGTATCCCAAAATGTAACAGAAGAGAAATAAAAGCATTTACATTATCCTAAACAGAAACTACAATGTGTATCGTTGAGAGTATCTACAGAAGCTCGGAATCAACTCTCAATCTATTGCAATACAGGTGCCTTTCCTACCATACATGATAGGAACAAGAGAAATGTCAACAAATGTTGGTACAATCAAATTTTATTAAAAATAAAACAGATATTTCAGAGATTTCAGAAAGAAGCAAGTAGATAGGTATTTATAGTTAAATTTAACAAGGTACTTGCATAAAAGTGAGTTTCAAGTTGTTTTCTATGTATATCCCCTGTTTACCCATAACCTCATAACTTTCCATATATATTGTTGAAGTATTTGGATGTGCTTCACTTATATTGTAGATGGGTAAATGGATTACTCCAAAATTTAACAAGGTACTTGCATAAAAGTGAGTTTCAAGTTGTTTTCTATGTATATCCCCTGTTTACCCATAACCTCATAACTTTCCATATATATTGTTGAAGTATTTGGATGTGCTTCACTTATATTGTAGATGGGTAAATGGATTACTCCAAAATCCATTTACCTCATCCAGTTGTTTAGTCTCACATCTACGGTCTGTGGGATGTGGAGACTCGGTGGGGGCTATATCTAGACCCTACACCCATTGTATCCAGTGAAAAAATCAATAGACACATATGGCCCTTTGAGGTCTTCTTCTGTGGTTTCATCCTGCTCCTTAGGGAGTAGGGTTCCACATAAAAAGCTGTGTCAAGTTTATCATTTTGTTCTTTATGATATGTTTAACATTTTCACTTCCGCGTTCCTATTTTCTAACATGGTATCAGAACAGGTCCATTCTTGAGGGTTTTATGTTGATTATTTATTCGAGATTCGATTTGTTGGTGTGTTGTTCTTGTATGTTATTATGGAGAGTATTATTCTGTTCTGGGATCTTGTCATGTTCTAAAGATCTGAAGATCACGATTGTCGATGAAATTCCAAGCATCTAGGGTTCCATGGTTTCCTGGAACTCTAATTCTACAATAAGCAGATTCTCCAGGTCTCCACATCCCATATTTGGTCGCACGACCCATGAGTGCACGGCTTCTTTAGATCGTCTCCTGAGTCCTGTCACTCCAACAACAAGCTTTATTGTCGGAGGCAACAGCCACACGCTCCAGCGTGTGCGCAGGCAACGCGACATACTTTGGTGTCTCCTCTCCAGGCAGTGCTCTCGGTGGAGACACCCCCGCGCAGCCCTCTCTCTCGATTATGCACAGGCGGCGTGCATCGAGGTCGTGCAACTCCTCTTCCACAGTGGCACCAGGTGGAACCACTCCTCGTGCCCGATCGCCTCCTAGGTATCGCACTTCATCCAGATAGCAAGGGCGATGGGCAGCACTCCTCATCTAGGTGGCTCTTCCCAAGAGGCACATGAGCGAAGGTTTCCCAGTCGGGGAACCCTGAAATAGGGTTAGCCCCAAAAAGGTGGGAGAAAAATAAAAAAATGGGGGCTCTAGCGCATGGGCCCCTTTTTGGGTTGTGTTTGGGAAAAAAAGAGAAGGCCCATTTTGAAGCTCATTTGGGTTGTGCGAGAAAAAAATTCTTTGAAAAAAAGGAGTTGTGTACAAAGAAACGTACATGGAAAAAAGAAGGAAAGCCATAAAAAATGATGGCTATTAAAAAAACGGAATGAAATAGCTGAAAAAATGATTTTAAAAAAAAGTTTGGAGAAAATATGAATGTTTGAAAAGCTGAAAAAATGATGATGATGACCGGCTTATTAGTTTCATATTTTCCCCATTTTATTGTCTTCTCCCTACATAGCCGATGTCATGTATTCCGACTAGTATTGGAGAAAGGAGGAGTATTGTATATAGTCACAACTCTAGAAATGTTATCCTCCAAAGTGTCCTCATAGCAAATCATTGAAGCAGTTTGTTTACTTAGAGGATACTGTTGAGATCTTGAAGTCTCATACTCAACATGGCTAGACTCTAGCATGTAATACTGGGTTGAGTATGTACCATCCGAATGGCAGATAGAGCATTGAATAATGGAGTCAATGAATGTAGGGCTTGTAAGTCTAGCTCATGAGTCCAAGCCCGTGCATGTGGAGGCTCTCCGAATGCGTATTATGAAAGCTGATCAATGTGGGCTTGATTATTAGGGTCAATCAAGTCAGGAAGATCATATGATGCAGACCTCCTTCCAAGATCCATTTATCACATCCAGAGTTTAGTCCCACATCTACCAGTGGTGGGACTTGGAGAGCCTGTGGAGGCTATATAAGAAGTCACGGGCCTCTTGTATTTGGTGAGAAAGTTCAATGAACGAATCAGCCCTTTGAGTCATTCTCCAGTGGTTTTGTCCTGCTTCTTAGGGAGTATGGTTCCACGTGAAAATCGTGTGTTCCTAATGTTCTTATTATATTTTCCTTAATTCGCTTCTGCATACTTATTTTCTAACATAGCAGTGGGCTCATACTGCTCAGGAGCACAAGGAGATGGAAGGTGATCCTTCTAATAGCATGTACCCTCAGAGTGCCCTATACAGTTGTAGTATGTGCATTGTTGGTAGCCATGCTTTTGCCGCAGTCACTACATCCTTTGTACTATGTTGAACCTCCTCTACCATGAGATGCAGCTATAGTTGATGAGATCTGAGTAGCAGATGCAGGAGGAACCGTAAACCTGCTTGAACGGTTATAGGCATCTTCCATGTTAGGGATAAAGGCACAGGCACCTACAAGTAGGTGGTTGTATGCAGCATCATGCCGAGGGTTAAGGGTCCCAAGAAAAACACCCATATAATGATATTCTTATAGGCGATTAGCTGCTCAGGGATAGCGCTCAAGGTAATGTATCTTGAAGCTTCTTGAACATGCCATGCAACTAATGTAGGAAATATCGATATCGTATCGGTCCGCCCGAAAAAGGATATATCAGGATATATCGTCGATATATCGCGATATCATCGTGTTAACGTATACAATAAGAGTAGTTCTGTACCTTTTCCTTATTTTGTTTTCCTCTTAGTATGCTTTATGTAATTTACCCATAGGCTACTCTCCTATATAAGAGAGCCTAGGGTTCATGGAATAAACATCTCATTCACTTTTCCCAACATGGTATCAGAGCGACGGTCCTAGACCGGAGTTCTCGAAACCTAACCCTAACCCTAGCCCCACCCGCCGGCCTCTCTCTCTCTCTACTCGGCGCCGCCGCCTCTCTCTCTCTCTACTCGGCGCCGCCGACCTTAGCCTCCGACCAGAGGAGCCCCTGCGAGACCCTCTATGCGCGATTTGTGCGCATCTGCGCATCTGAGCATCTCACGTGCATGCTCCTCTCACGCGCGATCTAAGCATCTGCGCGATCTGTGAGCATCGAAGCATCTGCACATCTCACGCGCATCTGCGCAGTTGCGCGATCTGCGCGTGCACCTCCCTAGCGACTGCTGCACACCGGCTGCGCATCTCCTTTGCGCGATCTTCTCAGCGCACCTGCGCCTCTCGTGCTGCGCGTCAAGTGCACCAGTTGTACGTGGGCTCCTTTCGTGTGCCTACGTGCCCTAAGCCCAAAACCCTAGGGCACACACACATCATGATATACATGGGGCTAGTTGCTTGACGTCTACACAAGCAACTAAACCCGTCTATGTCTTTGTAGACAAGTCATATTCTCTATCAATCGTTCCAGTCTTCAGTATCAAATATGTCCGAAAGCAAGGCAGATATCCCATCTAGTGGCGCATTCCGTGGTCCAACGCCGATTGTCAAGATGGACGGTACCAACTATGAACTGTGGGCAATGCAGTTCATGAGTATGATGAAGTCTACGGGTAAGAAGCACATTCTTACCGAACCAGAGCCTGCTGAGAAGACTGGAACCTATGCCTCCTGGGAGGCTGATGACGCATACGCCAAAGTTTGGCTATCTGGCACGTTGGCAATTGAGATTGCCAATGACATCCTCCATCAACCCACAGCGAAGGATATGTGGGACATTCTGGCGGCAACATATTCCCAGGCGAAGAACGAAACAAAGATTCTGCAACTCCAGCATGATATCTTCACCATCAAGCAGAATGGTCGCCCCCTTCATTCTCTCTATACGTCATTGAGAGGGATGTTTGAGAAGCTATATAGCTTCATGCCCTTGACAGCCACGCCAGAACAGCAGAAGACATATAGGAACGCCACTATGGTGGGAGTGTTCCTAGCTGCACTTGATCCTGAGTACGAGGCAGCACGATCACAGATTTTGGCCGACTCTACAATTCCTCCAATGGAGGAAGCCTTCCATAGACTGAGTCGGATTACAGTTCCCTCAACTGTTGCAAGTCAGAATTCTTCAGCCATGGCAGCAACCAGAGGTCGTGGCTCTCATTACCAGGGCCGTGGACGTGGACCCCGTGGGAGGAGTGGCCGCACTAGGCCAACATGCACCTATTGCCACCGAGTTGGACATAATGAAGATACATGCTATTCAAAGCATGGATTTCCTGCATCTGCACGAGCCACTGAGCAGATAGAGCCCCCATCTGCTGCTACCTTAGATCAGCGATTTGAAGATCTAGTTGCCCGTCTGAGGGGCATTATCCCACCATCGGGTCCAGCACCGACTACAGAGAGCCACTTCGATGCAGCTGCTTCTGCCTCCACTTCTACCAGTGCTTCAGGTAGTATACTTGCACTTCATAGTAGTAGTCCCGATACATTGCCATGGATTATGGACTCAGGCGCTACACATCACCTATGTGGCGACCAGAGTCTACTTACATGTTATACCCAGATTCCTCCGGGACGGACAGTTGTCATTGCAAATGGCACACATTCCCCCATCACTGGTCAGGGGGAGATTAGATTGACACCATCTATGCAGCTCAAGAATGTGCTACATGCACCTGATTTTTCAATGAACCTATTGTCAATTAGTCAGATTACGAAGGATCTTCATTGTCGGGCAATTTTTGATTCATCTTCCTTGATTTTTCAGGACATCCATACGGGCAACGTGATTGGTCGTGGCTATGAGCAAGGAGGCCTTTACCGCCTGAATCAGACCCCATTTGCTGGAACCACATCCTCTTCTTCTGGCCAAGTATCCCCTTTACTGTGGCATCTGCGTTTAGGTCATTTACCGCTTCAGAAGTTACGTCAAGTAGTGCCTTATAGTCTTCCTCACACATCTGTTCAGTGTGAGGCATGTCAGTTGGGAAAGCATCACAGGTCGTCCTTTCCCAGTCGTCCTGGTCGGAGTAGTACCTCCAAGTTTGAGTTATTTCATGTTGATGTCTGGGGTCCGAGTCGTGTACCTGATCATCAGGGACACAGATATTATATTGTATTTGTGGATGATTTTTCTAGAGTGTCGTGGGTGTTTCTGATGAAAAATAAATCTGAAGCCGGAAATATAATTATTCATTTTCTGAATGAAATCCAAAATGTTTTTTCTACGTCTGTGAAAAGTGTAAGAAGTGACAATGCTTTAGAGTTGTGCACTAATTTTCTTGCTAATTACTACTCATCAAAAGGAATTGTTCACCAAACATCTTGTGCCCATACATCTCAACAGAATGGGATTGCTGAAAGAAAACATCGTCACCTCCTTGATGTCACTAGATCTCTACTTATACAGAGTCATGTTCCATATTCCTACTGGGGTGATGCAGTTCTTACTGCATGTTACCTAATCAATCGGATGCCTTCGTCTGTCTTGAATGAACAGATTCCGTTCTCACTCATTTATCCTGACAAGGATCTGTTTACTCTCACTCCTCGTGTGTTTGGGTCAGTTGCATTTGTCCATCAGTTGTCACCGGGTACTGACAAGCTCTCTCCTAGGGCTGTCAAGTGTGTCTTTGTCGGGTATTCCAGAACTCAAAAGGGGTACAAGTGCTTTGATCCTATGCGTCGGCGGTATATGATTAGTGCAGATGTTACATTTTTTGAATCTAGTATGTATTTTTCAGCATCTGGAGACAATCAGCTTCCACCTACACCACATGATGCCATATACATGACACCACTACCACCTCAGATGCCATCATCAGAACCACCACCACCACCACCACCACTACCACAACAGCCCATCTCACCATTCCCGTTCCATTATACCCGCAGGCCTCCTCCACCAGCTCATGGTCATGACTCATCTACTAGCTCGCCTATGGTATGTAATGAGAATATTAATGTTGATGGATCTGACGACATTTCTGAGCAGGATGTGGTGCAGGAGCCAGATGAGCCGACAACTGATTTGGATGTACCCATTGCTTTAAGGAAGTCGACGAGGAGTTGCGCCAAATATCCATTATCAGCCTCTGTGTCTTTTGAGCGGCTATCTGGAGATTTCAGATCGTTTGCTATGGCACTTTCAGCCATAGATATTCCACGGAATCATCATGAGGCTCTGCAGGATAGTAGATGGCGACTTGCAATGGAAGAAGAAATGGCCGCACTTCAGTCCAGAGGAACTTGGACTTTGGTTCCTATACCTCCAGATGTGAATCCAGTGAGCTGCAAGTGGGTGTTCACAGTGAAGCAGAATGCAGATGGATCCATTGACAGGTACAAGGCACGTCTGGTGGCACGTGGCTTCACACAAACATATGGGGTGGATTATCTTGACACCTTCTCGCCAGTGGCACGTCATTCCACCCTAAGGATCTTGTTGTCAGTTGCAGTTGCTCGAGACTGGCCGCTCCATCAGTTAGACGTGAAGAATGCATTTCTATATGGCGATTTGCAGGAGGAAGTATATATGCAACAGCCACCTGGTTTTGCTGTTGAGGGGGAGTGCTCCAAGGTATGCAGGTTGCATAAGGCTATATATGGCCTTAAGCAGAGTCCCAGAGCATGGTTTCAGAAGCTCTCGGATCTCTTCGAGAAACAAGGATACAAACGCTCCAATGCTGATCATTCCTTGTTTGTACAGAAAACAGTGAGAGGTATCATTGTCATTATGGTTTATGTTGATGACATCTTGATTACAGGAGATGATGAGCAGGGCATAAGGCAGGCGAAAGAAATGCTGGGTAGTGAGTTTGTCACTAAGGATCTTGGGGTCCTTAGATACTTTCTGGGGCTTGAATTTGCCAGAAATTCCTATGGGCTAGTCATGTCACAAAGGAAATATGTTACTGATCTGTTGGGTGAAACAGGTATGCTCGAGTGTCGACCTGCTACGACACCAATGGACCCCAGCATGAAGCTTTATGAAGATAACACAGAGGAGGTGGACAGGAGAAGATATAGAGAACTGGTAGGCAAACTGTTATATGTCACGATCACTAGGCCAGATATATTGTTTGCAGTGAGCCGTGTGAGCCAGTTCATGGAGCAACCACGCCATGTGCATATGGATGCAATACATATGATACTTAGATATCTCAAATCTTCTCCAGGTGCAGGTCTGCTATTCAAGAAAGGAAAGGGGATTTCTATCTCAGCATGCGCAGATGCAGACTATGCAGGATGTCCCAAGGATAGGAAGTCCACCTCAGGGTATGCTGTCTACGTTGGAGATGCCCTAGTCTCATGGAGGAGCAAGAAACAGACTGTGGTAGCTAGATCTAGTGCTGAATCCGAATATAGGGCTATGGCCCAGGCTACTACAGAGATGATGTGGGTGAAAGCGGTGCTGACAGATCTATGTTTAGATGTACCACTTCCTATGAACTTGGAATGTGATAATCAGGCTGCTTTGTTTATTGCAAACAATCCTGCATTCCATGAGCGGACCAAGCATATTGAGGTGGATTGTCACTTCATACGTGATATGATTCAGAAAGGGTTCGTTGCTACATCTCATGTTACTTCAGAGAATCAGACTGCAGACATATTCACCAAGGCATTGCTACGAGGTCCATTTCAGAAGTGTGCTTCCAAGCTGAGCATGATTGATATCTATGCTCCATCTTGAGGGGGAGTGTTAACGTATACAATAAGAGTAGTTCTGTACCTTTTCGTTATTTTGTTTTCCTCTTAGTATGCTTTATGTAATTTACCCATAGGCTACTCTCCTATATAAGAGAGCCTAGGGTTCATGGAATAAACATCTCATTCACTTTTCCCAACACATCGGAAATGATGGAAATGGCTCAAAAAAGTCATTTTTATCGTTTTTCAGAAATTAAGATCATCCAAGATATTAAAACAACAAATAACCTACAAATACGCTCTTATATCACACATATCTATCATTGTCCCATGTATCGCACATATCGGTCAAATCGAACATATCACTATTAATGTTGATTTCGGACTTATAGATATTGGAAATGGGTTTAATCCAAGTCTTATAACATTGAATAACTTACAAATATACACTTAGATGACACATATAGATCATCTATGACCCTTATATTGCACATATCGATCATATCGAACATATCGATGTTAATGTTGATTGGTGATTAATAAATATTGGAATTGGAATCAAAGTAGCTAAGTTAAGCACACTTAGAACACATATTTTGTTAATGTAAGACAGTGAATATCATTTAAATAAGTCATCTGATTCAAAAAATGTACATAATGGTTAACGAGACTATGTCTCTTTGGTATAAAGATTTATCTATTCATAAAAATAAATGGAAAAATGTAAATTAACGCAATATTGTAAAAGAGGCTTCCTAGTCATGAGAAGTTTAGAACCAAGAATTCTGTGGAGGGTAAGGTGGGAAATATCGACACCGTATCAGTTTGTCCAGTCGATAATTGCATAAAAAGCATTTTTTCATGAATTAAGATCATTATAGTTTTTAAAACAATAAACAATATACAAATACATATTTATATGCAAGAATGAGGTGTATTAGCACACAAATACATAATATATCGCACAAATCGTCGGTTGTTAATGCTGGCAGCTGAGCTAAATGTTGATTGTTGAGATGTATTCTGGACATGTGATTCTAACTTTATCAACATTAGACTTATTTTCATCTCTATTGTCAAAGAGGATGAAGTCTACCAATTGAAGAACCGTCATATGCACCCCCCTGTAGCACCATACCCTACCAGATGGGGTCTTGTTGCCCGGTCAGCGCCTGAGGGGGTCAAGGGAGCAGGTATGCTCCCCTTGCGGGGTGCGAGGGCAGCGGCCCCAACCCGAACAAAATATATAATTCATGACGTGTTTTAATACTAGGAGAAGAAAAATAAGTAGTGAAATCAAGATTATAAGGATGATAACATTGATATATATATATATCAGCGATATCAGTCGATGTCCGGGAAATCTTGTACTGAAACCAATAATCTAGTAATATGGCTCGATATCGACGATATATCGCCGATGTATCGGGTACATATTGATTATATACGATAAATGGATATCTGGGCTGACATCGATACGGGCTCCACCGATTCCGATATATGGGCTATATATCGTGATATGGCCTACCATGCATGCAGTCAGAAGTAGAAATCATACAGAGGGCAGACATATTGCTTCAAGGTGAAGATGTCATATTGGAGTTGGAGGATCTTCTTCTCATTCTTCGCCTACCACGCAAACAGGAATAGAAAGCATGCAGAGGGTGATTATTTTACTTCATTAGGAAGATGTCATATTAGAGCTAGATGATCTTCATCTCATTCTTCGCCTGGAAACATGTAGTGGCCAGAATATCTGCCATCGCCTCTATAGTAGGCTGATGTAGGATATCCACATCTCTGTTGTAAGGGTATGCTAGAGAGACAAACATGTGTTCATGTGTTGTATGCTTCCATGAAGCATTTGCTTTGTGTCAAGATATATATTTTGGTTGCTCTCGATAGTGCTCATGATCTGCATTGCCTACAACTTGTAGTTTGTCCCATCTATCTTAACGATGGGCATATGGCCTTTCAACCCTCGAAATGATGAGGGTAGAGATATGTCAACCTTGTTTTATGCTATGATGAATAAAGGAGACCGGAAAGGACAGGTGGTAGAGCGATCTGATTTTTAGTCTACATAATCATGTATGGAACATGTTGTTCGTGAACTTAGAGCACAACATATCTCATCAACTCCGAAGGCGCCCTAGGGAAGGCAATACAACTTAAATGGTTGAAACTTCCTGGACAGCACCAAAATCTTGTTGGGGGCAGTATAGACTTAGAGCGGAAAGGACAGGTGGTAGAGCGATCTGATTTTTAGTCTACATAATCATGTATGGAACATGGTGTTCGTTGATTTTTAGTCTACATAATCATGTATGGAACATGGTGTTCATGTAGACTTAGACCGGAAAGGACGGGTGGTAGAGCGATCTGATTTTTAGTCTACATAATCATGTATGGAACATGTTGTTCGTGTAGACTTGGAGCACAACATATCCCATCAACTCCGAAGGCGCTCTAGGGAAGGCAATACAATTTAAATGATTGAAACTTCCTGGAATGCACCAAAATCAGGACGAAATAGTACCAGCTTGGAACACAGGAACCAAGATGGATCAGCGTGGTTCTCAAGATAAGGTGCCAACAGAGGCCCTACGATGACGCTGACATCATGGGGGGCACCCACGGCAGTGATGCGTACTTGTTGGGGCAGTCTCGCGTGGGCACCGGTGCCCTCATGGTGTCTCTGTTTTACAGGCTGGTACCCCACTATGGCCCCCAGCAATGCAGGGGGCACGGGTGGATGTCGCAACGGAGGTGCGAAGGTGTGGACATAGCAAGGAAGCTAAGGTGCAGAGGAGAGAGGCCGACGGGTAGAGGGTTTTGGGGTATAAGGTAATAGCAGGGCTTTGGTCTAGGAGCATCGCTCTAATATCATGCAAAAGAAAATGAATAACTTTTTTATTCAGTGGCCATAGAGATCCTTTATATAGAGGAGAAACCCTAGTGGATAAATAACCAATGGAAAATTACATGAAAAGGAAATAAGAAGTACATCAATACTATATTTGCTATAACAATTAACAGCTCTACTAGCTGACCATCGACGACAGGGATAACGAGAATAGTGAGAAGACTTCTTGTTCCCCAACGGGTTCAAGGGAAAGGAAGGGAGGGAGCTCTTACCTGCCACAATATTCTCATTTAATGTGGATAAAGTGTGAGTACACTTGATATATGAGGAAACAACCTCTTGTGTGTCTCAAGGGGCTTCCTAACTTTATTTTGGTCCTGACGAGTCCTCTCCGAGTTTCCCCTCGTGGAAAAAAAGGACGTTGCACCTTTGGGTCTTTTCATGAAATGTTGTTGGTTATGTTCTTTGTGATAGAGGTGCCTTGTGAATGTGGTATTGTTGGATTTGCATCTGGACTATACTTTGTCACAACCATTTAATGTTTTGTAGCATAGCATACCTGAACATATTCCACATGTTGCAAGATCTCCGATCCCCTCCCTTTGTGTCACCTGACCTCCACCCCCCCCCCCTCATCCCGCACCGTCTGACCTCCCACCCTCCTGCTCTTTGCAGGTCCCTTCCTCGTTGTTATTTTCTCCCTCCCCTCCCTCTGCTACCTCGACCTCCGCTACAACGAGTTTGAGGGACCCGTCCCTCCTGCCTTATTCGACAGGCCCCTCAACACCATCTTCCTCAACAACAACTGCCTTCGCTCAGGACTTCCCGCCAACCTTGGCAACTCCCCGGCCTCTGTCCTCGTCCTCGCCAACAACCACTTCCATGGCTGCCTCTCGGCGAGCATTGGTAATATGGCCAACACCCTCAACGAGATCATCCTCTTGGACAACAGCCTCAAGTCGTGTCTTCCCCCGGAGATTGGACGCTTCAGGGAGGTCACAGATTTCAACGTGAGTTTCAACAGTCTCCAGGGACCCATAACGGAGGTCGTCTTTTGAATGGTGAGTGTGGAGCAGCTTAATGTGGCACGTAATCTGCTTTCTGGTATGATACCGGAGAGCATGTGCAGGCTGTCGAATTTGAAGAACTTCATGTGTTCGTACAACTTCTTCTCAGGGGAGCCGCCAAATTGCCTGGAGGTGCCGATGTTCGATGATCGGCGTAACTGCTTACCGAACATGCCATTGCAGCTGCTCCAGGGTCAGTTCAGCACCTTCTTGGCGCATCCGGTGGATTGCAGCAAGTTCAGGTGCACACTGGCTCTCCCCGAGCTGCCTAATGTTACCCACCTACCCTAGCCTTCTTGCTTGCCGCCAACTACTGTCACCTCACGACCTCCCCAACCAACATTGTCCACTCCTCGAACGGTGCCATCACAGCAGCCTTGTATCACCGCTCCACCCTTCATCGATCCACCACAACCGTCTCCTTCGCATCCTACTCCCATTGTCCTATCACCACCTACAGATGTCACCTATCCACCCATACAACTGTTGCAGCCCACACCTTCTCTGCCTCCTGTTATGATGTCGTCACCATGGCCATCGAATGTCCCTGTGCCACCTCCAAGTGGGTCGTCGTCGCCGCACAACGTGACCACTCTACCACCTCATATGTTATCTCCTGGACCTGTCTATTGTACACGACCTCCAAAATATTGTGTGTGGTCACCACGCTTCCACCGTCGGTACACTTACATCCTCTGTCACCACCAGTTCACCACTACCCATTGCCTCCACCTCCCTCGTCTCCACCTCCACCGGTACATCACTATCCACAACCACCACCACTAGTGCACAACTATTCAGCACCTTCTTCACCTCCATCGTCTCCACCGCCACTTGTTCACCATTACCCATCTCCTTTATTCCCACCACCATCTCCTTCACCTTCACCACCCTCATCACCGCCTCCTGTTCTCCAGTACCCGTCTCCTTCTCCGCCACCACCATTTGATCACCTCCGCCCTCCCTCATCCTCCTCTACCTTCGCCTTTTCCTCGAAGTCCGCCACCCTCCAGGTCCTCCGCACTTCCTGTTTGATTTGGTAGAAGAAGAGGATGAAGAAGGAGAGAGGAGAAGGAAGGAGAGAGGGAGATTGATGATCTACCTTCTGATTTTCTTTGGTTAGATTAACTCAGGCTTAACCAAGTAATTGACTCCAATAAAGTAAAAGTTGATGGCAGGGTTTGTGGGGTAAGACGGAGCAAGTTTACGGGGTCGAGGGGGGAATTATGTTGTTTCAAAGGTCGAGAAGTAATTGACAAAGTTTATAAGGTTCGTGGGGTAAAAATCCCTTTGATGTACCCAATTAAACCGTGTTTTTCAAAACCAAAATTAGACATTCAATATATTTTAATGTACTTAGTTCTCTTGACCTACCTTTGGAACTCTGACAATTCTATTCGTATTAACTTGCAGGCAGAGGCTGCTAACCGATTCTTGAATATCATGAGGAACTATTTAGAGTCACTTTGTTCAAACTTGCGTTCTCATACTATCACTAGCGTGCAAGCAAATAATGACAGGGTTAGATGATCTAAGCTTTGCAGATTTCTTGTTTCATGACAGGGTTCCTGATCTATGTGGATCAGGATTCTCATAGCATTTATCCTTAAGATATTTTCTTTTAATTGTTTAGGTTTCTCTTCTTCTAAAGGAAAGTTTTGTCGATTCTTTCCCAGCACCAGATCGGCCTTTTATCAAGGTAAAATTGTTTTCTATTTTCGTGTGTTTAAATTCGAGTAAATGGAGTAGCCATCAAGTGCATAAGCTATTGTCTGTTAAATTATTTTGGCAATAATTGCATAATGATTATTTTTGGGAGAGAGTTCAAAACATCTTGACCTAGGATGGTCTAGGTGTGTATATCGCCACTCAATCTTCGATCTTCTCATGGTCGAATGGTGATTGCTAAGATGTAAAATAAGCTCGATTATTCCTCAATGTTCTCACGATCAAATGGTCGATCTTGATATGCTTGGTGATGCTGTGCATAAGGGTTTTTCGATGGTAATGATTTGTGCCTTTTGTTACAATGCGGATTCGTTAAGGAGGCAATTGTTGGACTGCATTGGGTTTGTTCTGGTGCATCCTCAAACCATGTTTTCTTTTCCTTGGTGAGTACTCGTCTGATTTGTTGCTCGTCATATTGTAGGCTGCTTTTTTAAAAAAATCAAACTGAAAATATTGTAAGCTTGCCTTTTTGTTTAATGGAATAAGGATGAGCAGTGAGCACCATAAATGGTGCCATCACCATCCAAGCTTGACATTGTGGACACATTCATTAGCATATAATCGCTAATGATCTTTCAATATGAACAAGCTCAACTAAATGTGAACAGATTTTCAGTGATCATCAGAAAAAAATCATCAAATAAAGTTATTTAGAACTGCTGTTCCTTGATGAGTTGTGTACAGATTTTCAGTGATCATCAGAAAAAAATCATTAATATTTTTTATTAATCGTACTAATGGTATAATCATCTGTTCAGTTCCTATCATTTGTAAATTTCATTGTCCATATGTAACTTCTGATGCGCGTGCTCACATTTCACTCGATCTATCTTTGCAGCTTTTTGTCGACACACAACTATTCTCTGTATTGTCGGACTCCAGGCTCTCGACATATGAGAATGAGCATTTCTGAACTGTCCATCTCTTAATCATGACTGCATTTTTTTACCATGGCAATGACAAGGGATCACTAACTCTCTTCAACATTATAAAGCATCAGAGAATCGAGATTATGCGACCTCGAGTTGGTGGTAGAGATCTGGGGTCATGCTGCTCTCACCAGATTTCATCTTGCAACATAGAGAGAGCCCTGCAGGATGGCAGATCTGGCAGGCCTCTGTGCAAGGGAAAATGCATTGTATCCCTGTGTGTTTTTTAATTCATTGGGGTGTGATCGCTGAGCCCTTCTTGTTGTAAATCTGTAACAACATGGCGTCATTTTACGAGGTTTGGAATTACAAATTTCCATTCTTCATATGTTAACGATGAACATTTTTTTCCGATGGCCTTGTCAAAGCGAAAATACAGATAGTTCTCACTAACAATCTCGACCTGCATGTTCATCAATACAAAAAGAGAGGGTGTTATGTTAAGCCATGTTATAGACTTGTATACTAGCATAACATTGTTTTTCATTGTCGAATGAAAAGATGGTGATAAATGTTCATGAGAAGCGCATGAAAAAATCCAAATGACTGCCTTCATCTCTTTTCGCTAATATGAGCATCGTGGATGTGTATGCCCACAAATAATAAAGTGCAACTTAGTGCAAAATAAATATAGTATGCCCACAAATATCTTTCTTGAGAATTGAATGATGCATTCACTTAATGGGTCCAAAATCTGAGGCAAATCCCATGGGTTCAAAATCTAAGAAACCAAATCCAAAGACTTGACAATCTAAGTAAAAGTAATCCTTGAGTTCTTGCTGAAACCCACAACACATCATTGAGAATAGAGGGCAGTGGAGTGTGCATGAATCATCTTATATGAACCAAGGAAGTTCTTGAAGGAAAAGAAAAAGTTCCCCATCGCGACAGTCTTCGTAATTACACCTCAACTTCTACGATCTTACTCTTTTTAACACTTACCTCAACTTCTACGATCTTACTCTTTTTAACACTTATGTCCTCGTCTAAGGGTTGTGGTGTAAGATTTAGTAATACCACGGGATAGTGACGTAACTTACAAGAGTCATAATGTACTTAATATTATAGGGGTTGTAGCGTAATTAAACTATGTTTCAATGGTCATGGTGTAGAAATCACAATAAAATGTCGGTAGATGGCACTATGTGTGATGGGTGATGTTTCACAAGGCAAGATGGCTTGTTTTCTCCTTTTTATTGGTTAAAAAGGATAGAAGAAAACCTACATTGGAGTGGATGCACATCTTTAGTGTTTGTTGTTGTTGTACCAAGTTTATTAATTAGGTCACAACATGTGAAGTTACATTGGAGATTGGAGGGCGACTAGTTTGATGTCTAACCAAGCAATGCATTGAGATTCACAACCCCTAATACATGCTTTAAGTCAAACAAAAAATGAGCATTTCAATCAACTAGTTTGATTAAGGCCCATGTCGTTTCATATATTACATGCATGGATCCTGATAGTGGCAATTAAACATATCATGTGGTTTCCTTATTTGAAGGCAACCCGGCTATGTCAAATTACCAATATATACCTCTAGTTAGGGATGCACATCGATTGGATCGGTTTGGATTTTAGCTTAATCCGAGTCCAACCCACCTTAACTAATTTTTAGTTTTTTTAATCCAATCCAATAGATCACATATCAAAATCCAATCCGACCAATCATATTACGGATTGGTTCGGATATTTAACTTACAATTTCCCGCTCAATAGTTTACTTTGCACGTTTATACTTTACAGCACACCAACCCTTGAACATTCGAATGACTTAAAAATCAATTATATGAATAGAAGCAAATAAAAGAAAAAATACATAATCAAATGAAAGTTAAAGAATTTCAGTAATCCATTATAACAAGTTGAACACCACGCAATCAAACTAAGGGAATATATTGAATTTGAAATTTATTTATTTTTAATAAATAATACATTAGTTTATTTTTGCAATTGATTTCCACAAATGAGTCCAATAAGAATAATACAAGTTATCAAATAAGGATAGAAAGATAAGTTAGTTAAATAAAAAATGTAATCTCTATGATCAGATTTTGATGAAGTCGATGATTAACTTAGAATCTTAAGCTATGCCAAAGCCCTACCACTCACAAGAACATCCTTTAAGGCTCTATAATATATAAAAAATGAGAATTATAGAACATTCATACTCGATTGATTATGCAAGATAAAACTAACTTAATTATAGCCTACCAATTAGGCATTGTTTCATTTAAATGGATTTGAACTGGAATTTATTTGTAAGATTATGTTTATAATCAAAATATGTAAATTCTATGAAAATATGAATATAATATATGTATCAAATTAAAAATAAAAGAAATTGAAATAATGATTATTTCTTCTCAAATGACACATTTGATTATGTAATTGATCTAATTTCATCACTAAAATAAAGCTGCAAGCTAGAGCTAGTAAAAGGTAAGTAGCTTAGGGATAAAAAATATCTAACAAATATACTAGGCAACTATCTCAAATCTATTTTCTTTTAACAAGGATCAGAAGAGTGATAGCATGCGGAGGTCAAATAGTAATGCGAGGGATGGTATTATGTTGTTTGAGATGGGCGACAGCATCGTAGGGAACGAGGCGGTGGCAAAATTATGTTGGAGGGGAATAACATTGTGAAAGACGACGGCATCATCGAAATGGACTGAGAGGGAATCAAGAGGAATTTTGGCGATCAATAGTGAAATGGGAGAGAGGTAACTGGGAGAGGAATAACCGAACATGAATTTATAATTTTACAAGTTATAGTCATACTTTATTATTTTACATATTTAACATTTGCCTTTCAAGAAAGAAGAAAGGGTGATATCAAAAGGACTTGTATCCAAAATCGATATGGAAAAAGTAGCATGAATGACATTGATTATGCCCTTACAGGGAATTTGAAATAGGTGCATGAGGATATTATGTATGCATACATGCATGCATGCATGCATGCATGTATGTGCATGGGCACATGTGTGTTAACGGATTAACGGATCGGATTCTGGTAAAGATCTGACCCAATCCATACTTTGATGGATTTCAAAAAATTCGAAATCCGATCCGATCCATTAGAATGATAAAACCAAATCAATCCAATTTGATAGCAATGGATTGGATCATATTATGGATTTTATTCGATATGTGTGCACACCTACCTACCATACATAAAAAATCCATACACACCAAACAAACTAACCCAGAGTGAGATTGGTTTAGTTGCTAGATGAATGTATGTCACTAATCAGTTTTTACTTGATGCACCCCAACTTTTTCCAGGTTAATTTATTTGATGTTTATGTGTATTTGGAATTGTTTACATTGGAGCAACTACATAAATTTCTTAACCAAAGATCAAAGCTATTGTCAATGAATAACCCCGTTATATGTGAATTTTGTAATTTCGTGCATTTCATCGCCAAAAGAGTATTCTACAATCGAAGATGAGAGCTCAAACTTCGCCTTTGATAAATGAAGTATCGGATAGAAAATTAGTCAGCTTTGTGTCTATAAATCGACATGTTAAGTTAAATTTGGTTGAATTGGATTTGCTTTGATCCTTTATACTGGAGAAGTTAATAGACTCCCTAAACCAAAGATTAGTGCTATAATGGATCTTATTTGGTAAGAACATTTTATCACAACTCAAGGGAAAAGCCTAGTCAAGGGAGAAGCCTAGTTATATATATATATATATATATATATATATAGGATATTTATCTAATGCGCACAGGGCGCATTTAATCTTCCATGCACCCAACATATCAGCCGTGCGATCTTAACTTTCATCCCTTATTTTCAGCATCGTCTAATTTTATTAATTAATGATTTTTCAAAAACAGTAATCATATTGATTAGGCAATTGATCGGCTATCCCTAATTCCGGAGCGCTACCATCGATTGCTCTCGCGAAAAAATTAGGTTCTTGTTCTTGGATCGTGCTCTACCATCCATCGATTTCAAGAATTTTGTTCTTGGATCTTTCAGCGACAGCAGTTGTCGAAAGAAGGTATTGCGATTGTTTAATAGTCGAATCTAAGTGTTTATTTCTTTGCTAATATCATTTTCATTAGGTTGCATATATGGATCATTCGAGTGGAGAAGAAGATTTGACGGAAAACGAACTTCTTGAAGATGATGCTCGTCGAAGTGATATTAATGAGTTAAATTTTAAAGAAAGTAATTTTGATATGTTATCAGGTATCTTTGTTATGACTTTCAGTAACTTTTGATATTGTATCTGTAAGTTGTTTGTAATAAGTAAATTTTAAATGTTCGTTAGTAAATATATCATAACATTCCAGTAACTATAAGTGTTCGTCAAGTAACATTTATAACAAGTAACATCATTAATATTCATCTGTAACTCTTTGATATTGATTGTTAACTTTTATATTAATGGCAAGCAACCTTTGTAACTCTTTAACTTTCTGACAGTTTTTTGTAATAAGTAAATTTTACACGTTCGTTTGTAAATATGTTATAACATTCCAGTAACTATAAGTGAACGACAAGTGTCATCTATAACAAGTAAAATTATCAATATTCATCAGTAACTCTTTAATATTGACATTTAACTTTTATATTATTGGCAAGTAACCTTTGTAACTCTATCTTTATGTAAGTTTTTTGTAATGAATAAATTTTATATGTTCGTTAGTAAATATATTATAACATTCCAGTAAATATAAGTGAATGACAAGTAACAATTCTAACAAGTAATATTATCAATATTCGTCAGTAAATCTTTAACCTTGACTGTTAACTTTTATATTAATGGCAAGTAACCTTTGTAACTATTTAACGTTCATTAGTAACTCTTTAACATTTACTGTTAACTTTTTATTATTGAGAAGTAAATTTTCTCATTAGCAAATCTTTAACATTAAACTAATGGCAATTAACCTTCGTGAAATTGTACATTTAGTATTGACATATTCTAGCTATATCTTAATATTCTATGATGTATACATAGTTGTTCAGTAACGATGCTATATCATACCATTAACTATTCCATAATGATCAGTAATATATATTATAAGCTTTAGTAATTCCGTTGCATTGAATAGGAAATTTAGTAACTCAAATAAATAACAAGTAATATTATATATATTCATCAGTAACATTTAAATGCACTTGGAATGTTGTTAATATCTTTATTTAAATCATCTTGAATGATGTGTTTTTGAATTATTGTTTGAATAAGAATATTTATTTTAATTTCTGTAGAATTTGATGAATTTGAAAGCTCTAAAGGATTAATGGACGAAGAATCACCTATATCATCTGTAGATCCTGCTATTATTCCTCAAGAGGGTATTTCATTCGCAGCTCTTAAGGATTGTGAAGTGTTTTATGAAAAGTATGCCATTGAAATTGGATTTAATATTCGAAAGAGCAGCACGAAGTATTCTTATGATAGGAAAAGCAAAGTCAGGAATATTTCTTTCAAAAATTTTGTTTGTTGGAAGGAAGGATTTTATGTTCAACTTCCTAAAAAACGGAAGATATCTTCAAGTTTGATTGTGGTTGACGAAGAAGCACAATCAGAAGGAATAGATAGCGAGGGAAGAAGATGTGGAATAAGTCGTTGTGGCTGTAAAGCAAAGTTTTCGGTGAAGTTAAATTCATTATCAAATCAGTGGGATGTGGTTTCTTTTGTTGAGGAACATAATCATAAACTTGTTTCTCCTAGCAAAAAGAAGTACCTAAGACCTAATAGGAGAATAACCAAGGCCACAAAGAATTTGTTATCTTCCATGACAGATGTTAACATTCCTACATCAAAACAAATAGCCTTTTTGGGCAAGCAAGACGGTCCTTTTGAACGTGTTGGCTCTATAGCCAGGGATATTTATAATTTGAAGAGAGATATGAAGAAAAAAACAGATGGTCATGATGCGGTTATGCTTTTGGAACATCTTGAGTATTGTAAAAGTTTAACACCGGATTTTTTCTATGTGTACAAGAAAGACGATGATTCATCCTTAACACACTGCATGTGGATAGATTCTTATTCTATAGAAGATTACAAATTATTTGGTGATGCAGTTACATTTGATACCACATATGATACCAACAAGTACAAGCTAATTTTTGCTTCCTTTTGTGGCGTAAAGAATTAATGGATGAACATGAAGAAGTATCATACAATGTTTCAGTGATGATGAATAGAGCAATATTTTACATAATCACTTGCTATGTTAATTTAATCAGTAATAAATTTCTATAGAGTAGGTAATTCAAGTACTTGAAACTCCTATACTTAATTTTTTGGTTATGTCAAAAAGACTAGTAAGTTATACTTTGTATTTTTATATGTTACATGGTCTTCATCCAAGTATAAGAATTGTTATATTGAAACTTTGCACGGAGTTGCTCATTTCCGTATCCTTGGCAGCAAGTTTTGATTCAGTGCATGAAATGGAAAGAGATGTTCTAGCGCCCATGTTTGAAATACAAAGGTAAATTTATTATCATATGTTTTTTAAATAGAAGTATTTAACAATATTAGAAATTATATATACTTACAAATAAACATGCAGCACATCCAGTGAGGTATTCCACATTGCATTTCCCATCCATATTTGTTCGCATCTTCATTTTTTCAACAATATCGTCCATACGGTTCATTATCATGTTACCAACCGCATTAAACCAATTGAAGAAACGAGTATCTTCAATTGAGTCTATGTAGTTCAACAAAACTCGTGGGAAGCAAAAGTTGGTTTCCGAAAACAAGAAAGTACAAAACATCAATGAAATTATACATGTAATGTACATCCAGAATGGTCATCTTCGAGGTTACGTAATGAATCGAGAATATCACAAATATTGTGACGATTCAGCGACATGTTTGAATGAAAAATCAGATCCTCTAAGAAACTAGGCCATTCAAATGAAAACCCCATTAGGTGAATTGGGAATCCGGATGTCGGTAAACCCAATATCAATCCTATGTCATTGTCTGAGAAGGTAAGCTCTTTCTCACCAAATCTGAAAACTCGATTGCCTTGGTAATTCTGAATAATAAAATCCAATACTTGATAATTGATATCATGTTTTGTGATGGAGACAATCCTGGAAAAGCAGATCTATCTATCAACTCTCTGTGCCTTCCAGTCAATTTATTATTTCTGAGATAGGTCACGAATTGTTTAATGTAGCAACGGTGCTGCACACAATATCGTGCTGCAAGAAGTTTAGATAAATTTCAGTTAATTTTTATTGACTAATTTACAATTGATAAATTATCAATTCAATACTCAATTACCTGGAACAGTTTCTATGCAAAATTTGGAATTTTTTGTCTCTATCTTTGCAATATCCTTCACATTTGATTGATTTTTTGAGTTACTGGATTATACAAAACTATAATACATGATATATTGTACATTATCAAATAATCAAGATATAACAGAACTTAATAGCATAAGTTACCATTGGATTGATCAGTAGTTTTAGCAACCTCATTGCTAGGGCCTATATCAAAAGATGTAGTTATTTCACATTTTAAAGAGTATAAATTATGTAAATCTATATATTTTGTACCAAGTGGGTTTTCTATTGCTGGAGCTGTCACAATGTCATGCTTTCTCCTCTTGTATGAAACTTGATAGCCTTTTGATTCTTCCATTTGGAAGAGATCTATTGACATAACAATAACAAATATTGGATCAGTAATCTTTGCCTCAATATCTGTTGTAAAATGACAATACAAATTCGATAGTAACTTCCAGGGTATAATCAGTAACAACTTGTTATTTATTAGTAATTTGTTACTATAACATAAGTAATTTATTTTTCTTAGATAGGATAACTGAAGTAGAATAAATGGATTTGATGAACAGGTAACAACTTGTAATACTGAAAGTTGTATCATTCATGTCGTAAATATTAAATACAGATGCCCTAAATAGTGTAAAAAGAAATGAAACTCAAAATTGCTAACCCTAGCGAAACGCATATATCGTTCTATAAGCACATACACGGATTGAACAACGAATCATAATATAATCTGCAAACGAGTAATTCATAGTTGAATTCTTACCAATTTTAGGTTCCTTCCTTAAACTTCCGCTCGCTATTCAACCTTGTAGAACTTCAATCAGGACGAAAGAAGAAGTGTTTCCGCCACCTCCAAACAAACGAGTATGCCCAGAGTGAAGTTGAAGAATAAGAATAACCTAGAAGAAATACACTCTTGCGTTGGTAATATCGTGAACTTGAAATTATATTTGTAATGGCTCCAATAGAAAAGAAGTAATAATCACACACTCATCAGTAACTTTTAACATTAGCGTTGGTAAAAGTAATATCTACGACATGTAATATTGCAATGGTTATCAGTAACTCATATTTATCGTGTTTGGTAATATGCAATGAAGTATTGAGAATATGTCCAATATGAATTATTATTAATGTTGGTAATATCGAATGAATCATTTACTAACATTAAACTTTGCAGAAGTAAGAATGATTAATCGACACAAGCATTGATAATTTTATCTCATATATTAGTAAGTATATACTCAAGCATTGGTAAGTTTGTTCACATAAATTAGTAACCCTTTAACATGTACAAGTAATACTATTGGCAACAAGTAAAACTTATAGCCCCGATTCGTAATATTGTAGTGGATGATAAGTAACACAAGCATTGGTAACTTTATCACATACATTAGTAAGTATAGACCCAAGCATTGGTAACTTTGTTGAACTAAATCAGTAACCCTTAAACATGTACAAGTAATGCTATTGGCAACAAGTAAAACTTATAGCCCCGATTCGTAATATTGTAGTGGATGATAAGTAACTCATATATATTCGATTGGTATTCTCAAAAAGATGAAATGACATTATGTGCATTACGAACCATAAGTGATTTTGGTAAGAACGAAAGAAACCTTCAGTAAGATTTAATGTTGTATAAGCAAGAATGTGAAATTGACCATTAATATGAATTAAATAATTAGTAAGAAAGTATTACAAGATAGTAATTTGTAAAAAGATGATTGGTAACATTACTAACATGTTAAGGTAAGAATTAAAATTATTAATATTAGAGAGAATGTCTAGTAACACAATGAAAAACTATTCGAGCATATGAATTAAGGTGCTGGAGCAAGACTATTAAGGCGTATGAGCGATAATTCTGATATCGAAAATACCTCTTTAGGAGCGATTAGCAACATCTTTATCCTCTTCTAAGGGATCAAAATGATAATATCAACAGATTAAAGACTAAAATGTTTGCAAATGTTTTATATTTCGTTTGTAGTAGATTAAAACTAACTGAGCTAAAGTTGAAATACAATAAAACTTACGTATATCGTCGATGAACTTCAACCAAAATCGCCGTCAAAGAAGAAGTATGGTTTCTCTGATGGTCATCCGTGAATCGGCAAGAAAGAAACCTCGATTGTCATTTTTGATATTAAACAAACGTTAATTACTCGTCAAGAAAGGAAACTAATCTCCGAGGATTTCACGCGCGCTGTTATCATTTTGCTAATTTCGCATTCGCTATTTTTTAATTTTAAACCATACGATTATGATCTAACGATTCTAAAGAGGGGCTCATTTAGTCTCAAATGTGCACAGTGCTCTCTAGATAAGCCCTATATATATATAAGGACCCTTTCAAATGAGGTGGGGTCTCACCAATATTGTGGTGAGCCATCAATCAGATTCGTTAGATCTCGATCTGACGGTCGCATCAAAAAATACCTAAAAGGGTATTTCTGTCAAATCATTTTTGTAAATTCGAATATCATTTAATAGATTTGAATTACCATTTTTAGTTAATCTGGATTTGGTATTTTCAGCTAGTACGCTTATTTAATATATTTCCAATTTTGCTTTGAAGGAATTGGGTTTAACCGTGTCTTTGTAAACTTCAGCGAGTTTTTGTGAAAATATATTTTCTCTTTGTAATTTCGTTAATATTATTTTTACATTATCATTCAATATTTTTCATTAATCGATGTGTGTATCATTTTTGTAAATTTTGTTTGGTTTTTTGTAAAGTTCAAGCTCTTTTTGTAAGTATATCCATGTAACTCCACATACATTTTTTCATGTATTTTTTCATGTATTTTTTCATGTATTTTTCTAAATAGATTTTAATGCTTTGTAAAAATTACATGAATATTCGTAATTGTATCACAGTCCTTTATAAAATTCACGCGTGTTTTCCATTGCATTAAAGTTCAATTGCCATACATGTTTTCGAGTTCTGCGAAATAGAGAAACAACAATGAGATTTGTAAAAAAGGTAAATAAATATGTAAATTTGAATGTCAATTAAGTAAAATTATTATATCATTATATAAATCTGCATCAACGATAGAAAACTAAGATTTGTAAAAAAATCTAAGGGGCCCCTGCTCTGCCCACACCTCTCCTCCGATGTGCCCCACCCTGTGTGCCTTCCTCCTTCATGCATCCTCCTCCACGGTTGAGAGGCGTTTCGTAGAGGAAGCTAGCATCGTCAAACCCCTCCTCCGCAGTCAAGAGGCGTTGCATGGAGCCGAACCCCTCCTCATCTTTCTCCCCCAACCTACAAATTAAAAACAAGTTTGAGAATAAACAAGATCTAGATCCATGGTGTCGTTACATACATGCTCCATCATTGTGTGCCACACGCCGGAGGGGGGGAGCCACCATCGTTCTCGTTGCGCACAACCATCGGAGAGGGGAGGTCGGCCTCCACATGCAGCCGCCCACGCATCGTCGAGAAAGAGAAAGAGGAGTTGTGAGAGAGAGAGAGAGGAGATAATTAGGGTTATGAATTCGTGGGTTGTCACATACTATTTTTAGAATATGACAAATGACCAAAATAGATTTTTACTATTAAAATAATGCAATTAATGTGTCAGTTATCACAACCGTGTGATTTGAATTAAATGGATGAGATAGAGGGTTCACCACAAAAAGTGTTGAGACATCGTCTCATTTGAAGTTTCTCACATATATATAGGGGGGCCTTTCAAATAGGACGCAGTCCTTCCTGAGTTCAGGAAGGTCGTCCCTTTTTTGTATAAAACACGAGCACTTTAGTAGAATATGTACATAGTTTGTATTATAGGTGCACGTTATAAATACAAAGCCGCATACAAAACTGCGCGTTATAATATAAAGACTAAAACTGCGCATTATAATACAAAATTGTATATGTACTCTACTAAAATCATCATGTTTTATACAAAAAAGAGGATGGTCTTCCTTAACTGCGTCCTATTTGAAAGAAATCCTATGTATATGTATATATATACAGGGTTAAATGGGGTTGCCCCTGGGGGAGCTAACTTGGGTCCCCCCGCCCCATTTCGTCGGGTTTTTTTATTTTTTTGAAAATTTCTTCCGTGGAATTTCATCAATTATCCTTATATTATGTCATTAAAATTTTGTGCGAAACAGAGACTTCTACGGCCTCCATCCAGACAATCATTTTTTAACGGTAACAGAATTGCTAAAAACGACCTCGTCTGGATGGAGGTCATAGGAGTCTCTGTTTCGCGCGAAATTTTAATGACATAATATAGGGATATATTGATAAAAATTCATGAAAGAAATTTTCAAAAAAAAATAACGTTTAACCCTCTGTGTGTGTGTACATGCATGCATGTATGTATGTATGTATGTATGTATGTATGTATGTACATGCATGCATGTATGCATGCATGTATGTATGCATGCATGTATGTATGTATGTATGTATGTATGTATGTATGTATGTATGTATGTATGTATGTATGTATGTATGTATGTATGTATGTATGTACATGCATGTATGCATGTATGCATGCATGCATGCATGTATGTATGTATGTATGTATGTATGTATGTATGTATGTGTGTGTGTATGTATGTATGTATGTATGTATGTATGTGCATGCATGCATGCATGCATGTATGTATGTATGTATGTATGTATGTATGTATGTATGTATGTATGTATGCACGTACGCATGCATGCATGCATGTATGTATGTATGTATGTATGCATTTATGTATGTATGTATGCATGTATGTATGTATGTACATGCATGCATGCATGTATGCATGTATGTATGTAGGTATGTATGTACATGCATGCATGCATGTATGTGTGTATGTAGGTATGTATGTATGTACATGCATACATGCATGCATGCATGTATGTATGTATGTATGTACATGCATGTATGTATGTATGTATGTATGTATGCATGCATGCATGCATGCATGTATGTATGTATGTACATGCATGTATGTATGTATGTATGTATGTATGTATGTATGTATGTATGCATGCATGCATGCATGCATGCATGTATGTGTGTGTGTGCATGCATGCATGCATCATGGATGCATGGATGCATGGATGCATGCATGCATATATGTATGTATGTATGTATGTATGTATGTATGTATGTATGTATGTATGTATGTATGTATGTATGTATGTATGTATGTATGTATGTATGTATGTATGTATGTACATGCATGCATGCGTGCATGCATGTATGGATGGATGGATGGATGGATGTGTGTGTGTATGTATGTATGTATGTATGTATGTATGTATGTATGTATGTATGTATGTATGTATGTATGTATGTATGTATGTATGTATGTATGTACATGCATGTATGTATGTACATGCATGTATGTATGTATGTATGCATGCATGCATGTATGTATGTATGTATGTACATGCATGCATGCATGCATCATGGATGCATGGATGCATGGATGCATGCATGCATGCATGCATGTATGTATGTATGTATGTATGTATGTATGTATGTATGTACATGCATGCATGCATGTATGCATGCATGCATGCATGCATGTATGTATGTATGTATGTATGTATGTATGTATGTATGTATGTATGTGCATGCATGCATGCATGCAGGCATGTATGTATGGATGGATGGATGGATGGATGGATGGATGGATGGATGGATGGATGGATGGATGTATGTATGTATGTATGTACATGCATGCATGCATGCATGCATGTATGTATGTATGCATGCATGCATGCATGTATGTATGTATGTACATGCATGCATGCATGCATGCATGTATGTATGTATGTACATGCATGCATGCATGCATGCATGTATGTATGTATGTACATGCATGCATGCATGCCAACGTGGCTGCCCCCCACCTCATTTTTGCAATTTTTTTATTTTTTTGAAAAATATCACCATGTATATTCATCCATATATCTCTCCTATATGCCATTCGAATTTCGTCAGAAATAGAGACTCCTATGGCCTCCATCCATACAGTCATTTTTTAACGGTAATAGAATTTTTTAAATTGACACCATCTCGTTGGAGGTTGTAGGAGTCTCTGTTTCTGATGAAATTCGAATGGCATATAGGAGGGATATAGCGATGAATATACATGTGATATTTTTCAAAAAAAATTAAAAAAAAATTGATGAAAAATGAGGCAGGGACAGCCCCATTTTTTCTACACACACGCACACACACACACACACACACACATATATATATATATGAGTTTAATGGGGCTACCCCCGCGCCGTTTTCAGCATTTTTTTGAAAAATATCATCCTGTATATTCATCCATGTATCCCTCCTATATGCCATTCGATTTTCGTCAGAAACAGAGACTCCTACGGCCTCCATCAAGATAGTCATTTTTTAACAGTAACAGGATTTTTTAAATCGACACCATCTCGATGGAGGTCGTAGGAGTCTCTGTTCTGACGAATTCGAATGGCGTATAGGAGGGATATAGGGATGAATATACATGGTGATATTTTTCAAAAAAAAGAAAAAATGTCGAAAACGACGCGGGGCAGCCATGTTGGTTGCCCCAAGGGGGCAGTCCCATTAAAATATATATATATATATATATATAGGAAATACTTCAAATAAGGTGCACCTTTCTTGGGTATAAGGAAAGCCGATCATCTCATCCGCATGTAGTTAATCCAATGGATCTAATTAATTCCCTTTTAATCATAAATTTTTAATGTTGAAAACCCGTTTTAGTCTTTTTGCCTCATTCTAAAAATAGTAGGAAATAACACACATTCTAATGGTCTTTTCGTCAAATCAGGTATGGTGTCTTCTCGGGGATTGGTTGTTGCCAGATCGACGGCATCCCTGCCGATACCGCTATGCCTTTGTGATGGAGAAGGGCAAGTTGTCTTCAACTGGTGGATGTTTTATTCGTGCATCTTAAAAAATGAGAAGATGCAGGTGGTGTTGGAATGTTACATTGAGGGATCCTGCAACAACTCGTCAAAGGGGTTCGCTTGCATCAGCAGCAATGCCACATGACAGCTCCTAAGGTACATATATGATTATATAATATTTATATAATCACGGCGGTGGCAAACGAGGTGAAGCACGACGACGGAGGAGGAGCATGATGGTGGCGCACATGATGATGGTGGAGCTAAAGGTGCTGCACCAGTTCAAATGGTTTCTTGTGTGTAATAAAGGCGGCGGCGTGTGGGGGTAATAGCTACGCGTGGAGGAGGTGGATCATGGAGGAGAAGGTTGAAGGAGAGCGTGAATGGAGGTGTGTGGGTAGAGGACGTGCATGGAGGAGGTGGGTCGTGGAGGAGAAGGGCGGAGGAGGTGCGGGTAGAGTAAGGATGCTGGAGATGGAGGGTGTGCCCAGTTTTTTACAATCAGAGATCCTTTTTTGAAATCTCGAGTATTTTTTACAATCTTAGATCATATTTTACAATGTCATATCATTTTTTACAAATTTCAGTCTGTTGTTTTACATTTATTTATACTCTGTGATATGGCAAAAACTATTTATGAGACTCAGATATATGTTCGATAGGGGGATTTTGCAATGTCAGACCAGAATTTACAAATACAAAGACATTTCCTACATATATGAGACCTTTTTTTACAAAGGCATTACCAAATTTACAATTACAACAATAATTGTATTACTAACTGTGATCTTATTCTACAATACAGGATGCAATTTTACAATGTGGATTCGAATTTTACAAAGATGCTTGGCATTCTGCAGGGCGCGAAAGTACCGTACATTTTTTGTGAAAAATGCACATAATTGTGGGTGTGGGTTTACAATCTTCATACATATTTTACAAAACGTGCATGACCTTTACAATAGTGTTATCAAAATTACAATTATAATATAACTATTACTAATTGTGATTTTATTTTACATTGCAGGATACAGTCTTACAATATCAACGGGTATTTTACAAAGAGACATGCTATTTTGCATTGCGCGAAAATGCTACCACGTTGGCGAAACTTCATTAACTAAAATGCAACAAAAAATACCAAATCAGACGCGCTAAAAATAGAAAAATACAAGGACGAGATAAATTTCAAATTCAAATTTAAAACGAAAATGTATGGACTAAAATACCCTTTTGGATGAAGAACCACTAGATCGAGATCTAAAGGATCTCGTGATTGGCTTTCCATGCACCTAGGAAAGGTGCACCTCATTGAAAGGGCCCTCTCTCTCTCTATATGTGTGTGTGTGTGTGTGAGAGAGAGAGAGAGAGGACGGGGAGGCTGCTACACGTAGCAGCCAACGTGGCTGCTACATGTGGCAGTTTCCCCAAATTTTTTATTTTTTTTCAATATTAAACCATGAATATTCATCTATATATCCCTCCTACATTTTGTAAAAATTTCGTCAGAAATGGAGACTCCTATGCCCTTCATCTAGAACAGGTCGATTACAGCAAAATTCAGACCGTTAAAAAATACCGGTCTAGATGGAGGGCATATGAGTCTCTGTTTCTGACGAAATTTTTATAGAATGTAGGAGGGATATATAGATGAATATTCATGGTTTAATTTTGAAAAAAAATAAAAAAATTTGGGGGAACCTGCCACATATAGGAGCCACGTTGGCTGCTACATGTAGCAGCCTCCCTTTTCTGTGTGTGTGTGTGTGTGTGTGTGTGTGTATATATATATATATATATGTGTGTGTGTGTGTGTGTGTGTGTGTGTGCGTGTGTGCGTGTGTGCGTGTGGACCCCTTCAAATGAGGTGGGGTCTCACCACAATTGTGATAAGCCATCAACTATAAACGTTTGATCAAAAAGGAATGCCTACAATTAAAACCACCAAAATATTAGTCGGTGATTTTGGTGCATTTGGTTTCCTATTTTAGAGGATTCAGCCACCTGATATCAAGGGATGGGAGGGAGAGAGCTCGTTGCTCTCATTTTAGGAATGTGATAAATACACTTTGAGTATCTTTTAGTACATATTAATTGATAAATATGCCAGAAACGTGGTATTCCATTAGATTTCATTAAACATTGCATACAAATATTTAAACGTATTTTAAATTTCCATGATTTCTAGATAACAGATCGAAGAAAACTTAACAAAATGATATATTATTTTACAAAATTATTTTTTTAAACAGTAGTAAAAATTTACAATATTATCATCTAACACTTTTGAAATTGTGCTCTTATGTTTAAATTAATTAGACTCGTACTAGATTAGAAATGATTTACATTACTAAAATAGGAATTAGAAATATTATTTCATTCCATGTTTTTAAAGAGTTGTTGATTCCATTTTTTGATAAAAACAATAACTAGTAGATTAGAAATGTAGAAAAGCACGTATTTATAGTTGGAGTTAAGAAATTAAGTAGGAATTAGTTGTAAAAGTTCAACATTTGTATCCTTAAAAATTAATCGAGTTGTTGTTATTCAATTGATATGTTTGATTTCCTTTATTCTAAAAAAAATGTAATCGTCTTTTACATTTTTATTTTGTAAATTATATACAAAAGTTAACGTATATTTTGCAAATTATTTTATCTAATATATAAAAGTTGAATATGGTTCCCAAAAATAATATTTATAACACAAAGAAGTAGTATAATTTACATTTGTAGGCAGACTTTTGTCCATTGTAGATTGATATTGAACGTAATTATTTCAAAATTGATGAAGAATGACTAAAATTTACATTTCATAGTTATATTTTATGAGATATTAATTTTTAATTATACAATGGGGAAAGAAAATATCTACACATACTAACAAAGTCGAACAAATATTTAACATGTGTATTATACAAAACTAAAATATTGCCTTAATATTCTATTCTCAAAATTATGTTGCTTAATATTTTATTCCTAAAATAGAAGGTTAATATTATAAAAGTCAAATTATGTTGCTTTAACGTGTATATTAGGCAAAGAAATTTAACGTAACAAAATATTCACTAATAATCTATTTCCAAAATAGAAAACGTGATAGATCTCATAGCATCAGTTTCCTATTGTAATTTTTAAGGAGGAATCGTTGGCCTCATAACAATATTTCCTAAAAATTTCAATTGACTAGACAATTCTATAAGTGGTTTTGACGTAATTGAGTGGTTTTAGTAACAACCGTGGATTAAAATCTAACGATCTAAATTAAAAGCTCACCATAAAGGTGGTGAGACTCCACCTCATTTGAAGTTCCTCCTATATATATATAAGAAAAAATGGGACTGTCCCCAAGGGGCAGCCAACATGGCTGCCCCCGCCCCATTTTTCATCATTTTTTTATTTTTTTTGAAAAATATCACTGTGTATATTCATCTCTATATCACTCTTATATGCCATTCGAATTTCATCAGAAACAAAGACTCCCATGACCTCCAGCGAGATGGTGTCGATTTAAAAAATCCTGTTACCGTTAAAAAATGACTGTATGGATGGAGGCCGTAGGAGTCTCTGTTTCTGACGAATTCAAATGGTATATAGGAGGGATATAGGGATGAATATACATGGTGATATTTTCAAAAAAAATTATGAAAAAAGGGTGGGGGAAGCCATGTTGGTGTCCAGAGCTGGGAGCCTAAGCCCAGGGTGTAGGTAACTACCTACACCCGGCCTTTTTTTGCATGATTTTTGAGTTTTTTTGAATGAAACCTTAGGGGAATTTTCTTAATATATTGAGAGGAATATGTGTTTCAAGTTTCATGCAAAACAAACATTCCTAACATGCACATTCATCTAGAAGGGGTCAATTTCAGTAATTCTGAGACCGTTAAAATTTGATAGTCTTGATGAAGATGATAGGAGTCTCGAATTAAATTGAATTTTGAATGACACCATGGTGGTACATAGTGATCTAATTCTCCCAAGATTTCATTTCAAAAAAAAATAAAAAATCTATGAAAAAATGAGTCGGGTGTAGGTAGTTACCTACACCCTTGGGTGTAGGCTCCCTTTTCTCATATATATATATATATATATATATATATATAGGTTGTCCTATAAATTTCAAATCTAGGGTTTAACATGGGTAAAGCAATATAACTTGGTAGATCCATGTACACAGCCTTACTCAATGGATGCAATTTTGGGATCACATTTGGTTTTAACAAAGATGTTGTAACGCCTCGCCCTTTCGGCTATCGAAATCGACAGGATGGGAGCGTCAGACCTACGATCCAAATATGTCCATAATCTCGGATACTCAGCAAACCATCTAATGCACATTAAATTAACATTTGAAATATATATAAATGCAAGAGAATGATATAGAATGAAAAGTAAAATGCAACATATATTCCCAATTATAATAATCATCAAGTCTATGTCCACAAAATGAGATACAATATATAATTATAAAATTCGCAGAAGAAGCTCTATGAATATCTCATTATATTGTCTCTCAAATAGAACATAATAAATGCGGAAATAAATAAGTTACTCTAGGTAGAATGCACCTTTTCTGGTACAAGTACAACGTGGACAGTTCGATCTCCTTAAAGCCGCTACTGATGTTGTGGTTGTTGTTCAGCTACATATATTGGGTTCACAAAAGGATAGCGATATGAGCAATTGCCCAGTAACGAGATAGACACTATAATAACTAATGCATAAGTAAGCAAAGAATGTACATTCAACTCTATCTAATGACATATGCATATATTGTAAAAATTCAGAAAAACACCAAGTTATTCTAATTCACGTTGGATCGCATAACAACTGATTTTATTTATTGATTTAATAATCATTTGAGTACTACTACATTGGTCTTGATATTTCTACAAGTTGATCAAGGTACACAATAGTATACAATTTCAATTACTGACATCCGTTCGTTAATCATTTATCGTTATTTTAGCACAAGTCAGTACGCGACTCGCAGGCCTCCGCTATGCGGGAACTTGATATTCATCTTGAGTAACTCTCAAGGATCACTTTTCGATCGAAACAAGAAAAGATCGAAACCCCAAATCTCCAACTTCAAACCACATCCCCGAACACATCTCACAATAATAATACTCGAAGTAAAATTAGACGCGGTCATATCTAATTTTTAAACCGAGTCTTAAAATCGTGTATAAGTGAGAAATCAAGAAGGCCAGCCGCAACACCTGCCAACTTCGTCGAGCAACTCCGGATTACTATGAGTTGCTGGTAACGTCACCCAACTCGTCCGTTGAAGTCGTGACCTTCATGGAATCTAACCAGGCACAAGGTTGCATGCCCAATCCCTTGCCGTGCCTAACTCCGTCTACCCATTCACCTTGATAACTCACCCATGGGATTGTAATTACCACAATTAAATCAAGGCTAGCAACATGTGTGTTTGAAATGTTAAGATTTGATTTGTCGTGTAAAATTCGTAGTTCGATGCACCACAACAAGACATTGCGTGTATAATTCTATCATGTAAAAATTCCTATTTCAATGCTCCACAACAAAACATTGCATATATAATCCTATTATTACTCTAAATTTGATTCGTGTAGTATCCATAAGATATTTGTAGTCCACACATGATTTTGCCTATTAGCAGACATACTAACAAGTTTCAATCACGGAATCACATGGGTAAAAATTACATTATTTTTATCCTAAAATATATGCAACCAGTAATATGGGTTACATTCATCCCAATACAGGAGATGCAGATTATAAAATGATACATGAATGGAAATTGACGACATAAAACTTGTGAATATTCATTCATAAGTAATATATGGTAATCATCTGATGGATATCAAAGTATGTTTAGTATGATAATAATATTAATACAAAGCAACCAGAAATTTTGAGATTTTATTGTACTACGGATAAGAGGATATTATTTCATAAATCACATTCAACCCCTGAACCAAAAAAAAGAACACAAAAATTTTAACTTAAATGTCACTGACATATAATCCAATTTATACATAACCTTAGGTGTTAAGCCCAATTTCAACTTTGATATGATTCACACGTAACACATAATCATCCAATTATAATTATCCTCCTTGGGTGATGGCTGTTATAAAAAATTAAACCGACCTATCATGACCCTTCATAACGTAACCACCTAACATTACATTGTAATTAACTATGGAGCATAATGTCACTATTGAATGTGTGCTAATTATGCTCCAAGGAATTTGCCCCCATTTTTTTCTTAGTGTTGGGTATCATTTCTAGAACACTTCACGCGACAATTAGAACTTGACATGGAAACCATCTTATATCTCTACTAACGTAGATTATCAAATATGGATGAACGAGAATTCAACTAGAATACTTATACAGACGTTCATCGTTTAAGTACGATGCATAGGGTTAAAGGAATCAATATTACAAAAAAAATAAAAAGACTATACCTAACGTATTCAGTGACAGAGAAGTGCAATTCATTTGGTTGTAGAATTGGACAGGGTTGGGTTGAGTTGGGGTAACCCTGTGAATAGTAAACTGTGAAAAGGATTGAGATGTTTGGAAGGAGGGGTACCTCGAGTTGGGCCAACCCAATCCTGCCCAACCCTGCAACCAAACGGAGCCAAAGAGTCCATGACCAATAGATCCGTATACTAAAACCATCCATCATCAAATAGTTGGCTATTACGTCTACTCAGATAATAACTTTATATCAAACATGTTTGATAATGAAAAGTTTCGCATATGGTACAACAAAAGAACCTATAGCACTACAATCGTTCAAGCGAATGAGATAGATAGAATATATGAAACCAACAAGAAGGAGGTATTCATCGTTACAAGAACATATAAAGCTTTAGAGTTGTCAAGAATATATGAAAAATATGTGGAATCCAGCAGCAAGAAGAAGATATTTATCGTTATATTTATATTTCAAATCTCGTTGATAATCTAATATGCAAAAGAGAGAATGGAGTATCGGGCTCTAATACCATATGTAATGTTTCGAGTTTAGGTCCCCGATCTGTTATCGAGAAAAACTGGTCCTGACAACTTGCTGTGATCGTATCCAAATGGATCCATTGACAACCACCCAAAATGCTTAAGCTCAAGTTGTCAAGTAGTAATTCCCATCACTTATGACCCACTCTCACACTTTGTAAGTTTTAGATGTGTGACTATCTTTTGGGGGTATGTATGTTACAATTTCCCCCACTTATATTCTGACGTCCTCGTTGTGACATGGCCCATCATTTATTCTCAGTGACAGTGGCGGTTGCACGCTTCGGGTAGCCATTTCCTACTATCTCTTTGTAGGGGCGGCTCCACCTCTCGGGTATCCCTTTCCACTGTCAGAGGGAAATTAACTTTGATATCATTTGTAACGTCCCAGACTTAGGTCTTCGGTCTGTTACCGAGGAACATGGCCTCAAATTTCAGCGAAATTCGATCGAATTTCTGTCGAATATCGATATCCAGTCGAAATCGAAATTCGACCGAAATGACCGAAATATGGGGATCCTAGTATAAAAAATGACCGAAATTCTGGTCGAAATTCCACCAAAATTCTATTTTGGTCGATATCGAAATGGTGACCGAAACCGACATTTAGGGCCTTGTCGAGGAAAACTGGCCCTGACAACTTATTGGATTTGGATCCAAGTGGATCCGTTAACAACTACCCAAAATACTAAAGCCCAAGTTGTCAAGTAGTAATCCCCACCACTTATAACCCACTCTCATACTTTGTAAGTTTTAGATATGTAACTATCTTTTAGAGGTATGCATGTTACAACTTAAAGGATTCAGTAGTACGAGCCTATAGAACAGATCATGTTCAAGTAAGGTCGTACTACTGAATCCTTTAAGTTGTAATGCACATACCTCCGAAAGACAGGCACATATCTAAAACTTACAAAGTGTGGGAGTGTGTTATAAGTGGTGAGGATTACTACTTGACACTTGGGCTTAAGCATTTAGGATGGTTGTCAATGGATCCATTTGGACCCCAAACCCAACAAGTTGTAAGGACTAATTTTCCTCAATAACGAATCGAAGACCTAATGTAACGTCCCGGGCTTAGGTCCCCGGTCCGTTATTGAGGAAAACTGGCCTTGACAACTGGCCTTGACAACTTGTTGTAACACCCCAACCCCAAAAACATAGTACCATACCTAAAACTCACGAAGTGTGGGTGTGGTTTATAAGTGATGGGGATTACTACTTGTCAACTTGGGCTTAAGCATTTTGGGCGGTTGTCAACGGATCCAATTGGGCCCGAACCCAACAAGTTGTCAGGGTCAGTTTTCCTCGATAACGGACCGGGGATCTAAGCCTGGGACGTTACAAATGGTATCAGAGCGGGTTCCCTCTGATAGTGGAAAGGGCTACCCGAAGGGAACTAAGCCGGGAGCGTGCAGCCGCTACTGTCACTGGGAATAAGTGAATGGGCTATGTCGCAACAAGGACGTTGCGAATATAAGTGTGGGAGGTTGTAACACCCCAACACCAAAAACACAGTACCATACCTAAAACTCACGAAGTGTGGGTGTGGTTTATAAGTGATGGGGATTACTACTTGTCAACTTGGGCTTAAGCATTTTGGGTGGTTGTCAACTGATCCAATTGGGCCCGAACCCAACAAGTTGTCAAGGTCAGTTTTCCTCGATAACGGACCGGGGACCTAAGCCTGGGACGTTACAAATGTTATCAGAGCGGGTTCCCTCTGATAGTGGAAAGGGCTACCCGAAGGGAACTAAGCCGGGAGCGTGCAGCCTCTACTGTCACTGGGAATAAGTGAACGGGCTATGCCGCAACGAGGACGTTGCGAATATAAGTGGGGGAGGTTGTAACACCCCAACCCCAAAAACATAGTACCATACCTAAAACTCACGGAGTGTGGGTGTGGTTTATAAGTGATGGGGATTACTACTTGTCAACTTGGGCTTAAGCATTTTGGGTGGTTGTCAACGGATCCAATTGGGCCCGAACCCAACAATTTGTCAGGGTCAGTTTTCCTCGATAACGGACCGGGGACCTAAGCCTGGGACGTTACACCTAAGCTTGGGCCGTTACAAATGGTATCAGAGTCAATTTCCCTCTGATAGTGGGAAAGGGCTACCTGAGAGGCGAAATCGTCCCTACAAAGAGATACTATGAAATGGCTACCCAGAGCGTGCAGCCGCCACTGTCACTGGGAATAAGTGATGGCTCATATCGCAATGAGGACATTGCGAATATAAGTTGGTGAGGTTATAACATCCATACCCCAAAACGATAGTCACACATCTAAAACTTACAAAGTGTGAGAGTGGGTTAAAAGTGGTGGGGATTACTACTTGACAACTTGAGCTTAAGCATTTTGGTTGGTTGTCGGTGGATCTATTTGGACCACCCAAAATGCTTAGTAATCCCCGCTACTTATAATCTACTCTCACATCGTAAGTTTTAGATGTGTAACTATTATTTGAGGGTATGGGTGTTACAGCCAAATTGAATGTGATACGAGTACTTCATGTTGTCTAACCATTTCTAGGAACTAATTCCTCTTTGTTTGTTATCAAACTGCTCACAATCTCAAGTTGCAAAAGCAATTATCTTTGAACAAGATTGAATATTTCCAGAAGTAGTTAACTTGAGGTGCAATCTTGTGGTCCATTGATGACTTTCTTTGTTTTTGTTACGATGGGGTTACTTTGGGAAAGTTGGCAAAACTTGAGTCCACGATAAGCTTCACTAGGAAAATGGAGCAACTATTTATTAAGCATGTGATTAGTGGTGGAGATAGCTTTGAGGGGATGGTGTATTGTAGATATAGTCATTGATGGTGATTGTGCCATTCAAGTCACATGTGAACACTACAACAAAATGTATAACTTCAATTGTCATATTCATTTGATAATATTAGTCGCAAAGGCTTACGATATATTTGAAATTCAAAATGAACATAATACTAGTTGTTAACATTACAAAAAAAATATCGGCGAGCACGTTTATCCACAATGAGTTTCATCATGTAATCATAAAGTGCTTGCTAAATCAATGGGCAAGCACATGTTTTTGCTCGCTTTGTGCACACTACAAGGCTACACACAATCTCAAACGTGCGAGCACATGTGAACTCTCAGTCGTCCCAAGCAAAAATGGGCAAGCACAAAGTGCTCGCCCTTGTGCTCGCCCAACATGTCTTAAATGGTATTGCAGTCATGTGATCGCCCTTTGTGCTCACCCAACCCATCTTAAATGGTATTGCAGTCACCATTGGACGAGCACTATTGGTGAGCACCCATGCTCGCACAAAACATAACTTCAAAAAAATTAATAGGTTCGTCGGGATTTTGAAACACTGTTGAACATGTACTACCTTCTCTTAACCACTGCATGTATTTAAATAGATAATGGAAGATCATAACTGAGATAGTGACTGATATCCGAGATACGAAGTCTCTGTATATATTACATCGTCAACATCAAAGTTAATTAATAAGAAACGAACAATCAACAATATTATCTTAAACTAAACAGATAAAAATTCAATGGAAAACACAAAATTATTGTACATAAACAAAATAAATTAAACACCATTTAAATTTCATACAAATTGAAAGTCATTCTCTATTATATTGTTAAGAATAAACTATTCACTTCTTTTTCGCCCGAAAGATCTTAGAAATTAAACACTGCTTTGATTTCTTTTTATGGTTTTCCATTTCTTGAAATCGTGCATACATTCGGCCTTCTTCTTCAGGATCAGTCTCTTCCTCCTCTTCCTCCTCTTTCTCTTCTTCTTCATTCTCCTCTTGAGGCATTCATGGTCTTTGTGACCTATCAGAATTTAATAAATGTAAGCAAGTAAAGAAGAAAATTGAATATTTAGAATATACTTAGATTATACATATATTAATACTTGCATGTATGTAGTGAAATCTTCTCGCAGATTGGTCACTTAGTCAACCATCATTGCCATCTAAGACTCCATAGATGGCAATGATTGATGTGATGGCTAAGGCTGGGAATATGATGGTTGGCCATAAGCAGTGTAAAAGTGTCGACGTTCCTCCAAATAATATGGAGGAAGACCACCAAGTGCATGCTTTTTGTTGGCAAAACCAACATCCCTCTCCTCTAAAACCTATAGTCAGATTTAGTAGTCATATAATATGCAGAGTATAGTCACTTAATATTTTGTTAATATACATATTTTCATAAGATTTTATCAAATGATGGTTGTTGGTCTTTAGGAGTACTGGCCCACTTCTCAGCATTAAGGGACATAGTCACATATATCGTTCCTGAAATTGAAATTAATTTATAATAATTAAATATCTAATATCATCCCGCTCATGTGTCTTGATCCACCATTAATCAGCAGATGGTTCTCTTTTCAACTTAGCAGCCTAAAAAATAACTTATATAATACGTAAAAACTAAATTAACACTATCGTTGCTAAATGCATGCTAGACTCTATATATCTGAGCAAATTTCAGCAACATAACCACACACCCCATCAACATGACCTATAAATTAAGCTTAACAACCTTAAAAAATTATTATCAATGTAACAATTGTTCAAGTATATTAAGATTAATTTGATATGTCGAAGAGGAACATGATTATATTGATGAAAACGAGCTCATAAATGGGAAGAAATTATAGTCTTAATTCAGTTTTTGAACCCTTAAAAACTCCCCTAGTTCAGGGCCTCTGAACTAAGGAAAGATAAAATAAATGTAATATTATACGAATACATTGCATCACTCATATGTACGTGCTACATGTGAGGACGTAAAGATACTAGTATAATATATTTATTTATTTATGTTAGCCAAGCATTTACATAGATTTGGATGGTGTATGATTGGGGTATAGATATAAGTGATTATACAATTATGCCTAATAAATCATTTAATTTATTAGGAATGTACCTAAAAAATATCTTCCATCTGCGCATATCGAAATCCACAACCATTGGATCAGAATATACCATCTCGAAGTGAGTCCAATAGTTTTGTGAAAAAAAACAAAAATATAACACGTTGGAAGAGATGAAATCTTCCAATGTGTTGCACACGTCTCTTGTTGTGTATGGTCACACACCACCCAGTTTGGAGGGACGCACTGTGCATGTAAGGTTTTGTGTGATTTCCTAGTTATCTAACATTTTTACCTTATAAGCTACCAAACTACAAACTAATGTAGCATGTTAGTCCGCTTTAGCTAATCTTTAATGTGATAAAGTATTTACCACAAGAGGGCTTTCTAACTTCAAAAAAATAAGAGGTACATTACCTCAGTTGAATATAATATGTGGTATTTAAGTATTTTATGGACAATTTTTATTTTTACTTAAACAATTATAATAAATTGTTATCAAATAAAAGATTTTAGTCATTTTATTAATTAATAGTAGTCTTGTAATTTAATTTATGGAATAATATCCATATTTTAATTTAAATTTAAAAAATAATTTTATTAATTAAAATTTATTCTTATATTGGATAAAAACCTACTTGTATTTTATCCCTCGCTAATAAACATTAACCCATATTATTAAATAAAAAGTTTTAGTCGTTTTAATAATTAATAGTAGTCTTCTAGTTTTAATTAATGGAATAATATCCATATGTTTAATTTAAATTTTAAAAACTAATTTTATCAATTAAAAATTATTATTATATTAGAGAAAAACCCACTTAGTATATTATCCCTCACTGATAAACATTAACATATTATCAAATAAAAAGTTTTAATTATTTTATTAATTGATGATAGTCTTCTAATTTTAATTAATGGAATAGTATCCATCTATTTAATTTAAATGTTAAAGATTAATATTTAAATCATAATTATTAATATAATGGAAGAAAATCCACTTGTAAATTATCCCTCGCTAATAAACATTAGCACATACTCATGTATGCATGCAATAAACAACCCTCGTTTCTAAGGTTTTACTATAAATTTAATTAATATGATAAAAAAAATTTAAATTTACATAAAATTGTTTAAATTTAAATTTTGGGATTTATTATAATTTATTTGGATTTAAATAAATAGTTAAGATAAAATCACATGTTATTAACTACTATTTATTAATAAAATAATTAATTAGATTTCTTATATAATTATATTTCCATGAATCAATTATCACATATTAACAATTATTAAGTATATCTATATTATGCTTTAACTCATGAATTATATATCTAGGCCAACTCTAGACATTACTTATTTTATGTTAACCAATTATCACATAATTAAATAATTGCCCCATATTAACCAATTATCACACTAGGCATTACTTATTTTATGATACACTTAGGCTTATGCAAGTCTATTGTGTAATAGAGTCATGGTTATTCATAACTCACAAAAGATGGCCACATCACAATTCAAAGTTCATTTGCAACGATATCGATACATACCTTATAGCATGCATCCAATTGTAAATCATCATCAAGTAATGCTAACATGAATAAAAGTGAGTGGAGTATGTTGTAATCGAGTATAAGGCAATCACTTAGACAAGTTACTTGTTAGGGTTTTTATCACTTGTGCCCCTCTGAGATATCGCAATATCAGTTATGCCCCTATCTTTTTGATAATATCAGTTGTGCCCCTCACTTCTTTCGCCGTTGTCACTTGTGCCCTTCCGTCAGATTGACCGTCAATGAGTTGACTTAACTATGATTTCTTCAAACCTTGGTGCAGTTAAGAGGGGTATTATTGTCCAGACCTCTTTATCTTCTTCTTCATTCATTTGTTCTTCTTCCTTTCTCCTTTTAATTTCTCTCTCTTAGTGACATCTTCATGCATTCATGGAATCTCTAAATTTTTTGCATTTTCACGGATATATCACTCATTACGAATCAAACGGTGAATTTTATTGAATTTTTTGATGAATTTTTATGAATCAATTAATCAAAAATTTATCTTAATTTAACAAAAACTGAAACTCTCCAGTTTCAAAGGGGGGGGGGAGGCGCGGGGGCGACCTGAGCGCGGGGACGGCGGGGGCACGGGGGCTCGGGGGCGACCTGAACGCAGGGGCGACGGGGGCAGGGAGACACGGGGGCGACCTGGGCGCGGGAGGGACGGCAGGGGCAGGGGTTGCGGGGTCGGCGGGGGCAACCCTCACACCGCGTAGCTTCTCTCCCCAGCCCAGGCGGCGGCGGGCCATGCGAGATCTCCCTCGACGCGGGCTCTTCACCCAGTTCCAGGCGGCGCACCCCTTCTCCATCGAGCACCCAGGCAGCGGCGCTCAAATCACGCCTCCCTTGAGAAACATGCCGCATCCACCCTTATATGGTTGCTTGCTTCGTTGTTTCATATTATCGCACCCCCTCAGCTGACCCTGATTCCAGACTTGTTGCCCTATAGCACGGTCACTCACCGCATATTTATTCGTGGAAGTTGCACGGATCTGGTTACGAAGTTAATCACGATGGCCACAAGTGGCAAAGACACAAACAAATTACTAGTGTTTGAATCCATAGTGTTGTGAGCACCAAACAAGGACAGATATATGTATTGAGTTTCTGGTGCGATCTGTTTAAATTTGAGCCAAAGGCTAAGAGACATTCCCAATTCATCAGTGTTATAGCAGTTTTCTCTGAAGAACCAAAACGAGCACCCAGGCTGCCTGGCGCAGCACCGTCCAGAGGCACGATATCCAGCCTCCAGCAGGCGTGATATCCATCCTCCAGCAAGACGGTTGCGGGGGGCAAGGGGGACGGGGGAGGGGGTGCTGGGGCGGAGGGGGACGGGGGAGGGGGGAGGGGATGCAAGGGGCGCGGGGGCGGCAGGGGGCAGGGGCGGAGGGGGCGGAGGGGAGACCTGGGACGGGGGCGTCGGGGTGGGTCGGCGGGGCAAGGGAGAGGCGCGGGGTTGCGGGGGCCTACGGGCGCAACAGGGGCGGGGGAGGAGGAAGGGGCATGGGGATGAGGAAGATGAAGAGGAGGGGGAGGAGGAAGATGAACAGTAGTGGTTGGACTTTTCAATTCCTTTGTTTTCATTTAATTCTTGATTTGTTCCTAAAGTTAACGTCCGTTTGTGTTTGGGATGGACGGAAACTAACCTGAGGGGTACAAGTGATAGACTTGCAAGAAGTGAGGGGCACAACTGATATTACCAAAAAGATATGGGTATAACTGATATTGCGATATCTCGGAGGGGCACAAGTGATAAAAACCCTACTTGTTATGGTATTTCATCATACACCTAGCATGCATATGGAATTCCATCTCTACCCAATCTAAGAAGGAATAAATACTAAATGAAATGTATACAACATACACAACATGTCCACGCAACCTAACATATATAATGAATAATCTATCAACATTAGAAACGCCCGAAACATCAAACATGAACGATAGGGAACGAAATGATACAAAATGAGAGAAATGATCAAGGGATATACCTTAGGAATGATGCATGCATGGTTGAGTAATGCATGGTTGAGTAACCCAAACAGAGGTTGCCAGAGGCAAGGTGGGCAGAGCAAAGTTCATCGACAAAGGGGTTTGAGATTGGGGTCATGGGTAGAATGAAGAAAAATGGGGCTTGATGTCGTTCTATTAGCAAGCATTGGCGAGCACATTAAGTTCTTGCTCCATGTTGGTCGAGTGCTCGCTCAGATTTGATAATGTGCCATTGGACGCCGCTTAAGATTTTCAAATGGGCTAGCACTCGGGGCAAGCACATATATTAGCTGAGTGCTTACCCGCAAATTCAAAAAGGCACGATGCTAAAATTGGCCTAAATTGGGACTACTGAGTCAAGGGTCGATCACGTGTGTTCACCCATTCCTCGCAAGTTGATGGACAAACACATGTGCTCGTCCATCCCTCGTGCAAATGTGCTCGCCATTTCCACTATTTCTTGTAGTGTATATTGCTACTGATGAGTCATATAAATGATCATTCACTTTCTAAATATGTTTTATTTTGATCATTGCTATATAAATCGTTGATAGCATTATAGCAAATAACATTACATTTTTAGAGAATTCAAGATTTCAAGAACAATTTTACAATAAATAATAGAGCAGTTTACAAGATCCTCAAACTATGTATTGCTATAAGGTCAATGTTACTACTACTACAATAAAGCATTTTCCCACAATTAAGTAGGGTCGGTTATATAGATTTTTTGCATCCATTAAGATCTATTTTGGGTCATTCTCGGGCATAAATCCAAATAACCATGATCCTTTCGGATAGTCTCATTCTAGCACATCTTGGGCCTTCTTGTCCTCTCTTAACCGGCTCAACATCCCAAATCTCACATCTTATAAGGCTAATGTTAATGGAAATTCCTCTTACATTAAAAAGCAATAAATCGACTTTCTACCGCTCTATGAAAAAGGTGGTATTACCCAATTCACAAGCTCTTAAGTTAGTTCAAGCTCCAATCAAATTCGATCATCTCAACATCTAGAATATTCAAGTTCAAGTTTGAAAATATATATATTTGCCTTTAACTTTAAAATAAAATATAAAATTGTAAACATTTTCAAAATTAACATATGAATCTCTTGAACATTGACATTAAGGAAAAGGTCATGCACGTATTATAAAAAATATGGTACATGTATATGATATTGAATGTTTATGTATAAATTGACTTGTGATGGCTAGATCCCTAAACTCCCAAAAAAAATGCCAACTAATTATGCAACAGGTCAAACACATTATAAAATAAACAAAAACACTCTGATTATAACATAAAATTAGCATTGACGCTGAAGTTGAAATCAGGGAGTCCAACATAGAGAAAATCCCAAGGAAAAGAGTCGATTAAAATGGCATTTATGAAAAAAGGGATCTGATTTACGTAAACTATAATAGAAGTTAACCAACAAATCATACAACTCAGATGATCCACAAGGCAATGAAAAACTGGCCAAAATCTCAGCCACTTGGAGATTACACCACCTGCAAATGACAAGCATGACCTGGTCAAGAAAAACATGGTTGTAAAATGTTGAGCGGATTCAGTAGAAACAGAGAAGGGCCAGGTAGACTCCTGATACTCCTTGTCATAGGCCTAGCAATGGCTACCATCAAAAAGAACAGACAAACTCAGATAACTCCCCAGAGCTCCGAGTATGATCATTGAGGATGATGAAATATGACAGCTCCTTATGATCAGATGGCAGATGCTGCCAGCAGACGCTAGTTCTTCAGGTAAGATCTGCTAGATCAAGCAGAAAAGAACAAATACAGAATCAGTTTGAATACTAGTTTTTCATCTTCTGTCTTGTTTCAATCTCCACTAATTGAAAAAATAGGTCCACGGTATTAATGATCCATCTTTTACAATTCACATCCCGAGAGATAGCACCCTTTTTCATCCTAATGAGAGTGCCGTAAGGGGACGGTGGATGGGTATAGCATTCAGATCAGAATATTCATTATTCCCCTGAAACCATGCTAAATGGATGCTAGGCCAAGAGGAGCCAAAGTGTCTGTCAGGTAGCACATAAAACTACTTTCTCAACTAGAAATGATACCCATTAAACAACCATGTTTGTCGCATGCAGTTCAGTAAAACTAACAAACAAATTAGACATAGTCTGTTCTGGATCCAACTAATTGCCCAAGATCCATTACGTTGCACCTTATTGGAGAAGAAAAGACCATAACCACTGTAAGTACGCAAGAAATCGTGCAGTGGTGCAAACCTGAGTTATGTCCTGCACCAATCAGAAATGTCCGACCAACCTTTGTCTACATAAAAGAAGTAATTCGATGATCTGCTCTATGCTCTCTTAATTTGCAACGGTTTTAAAAAAACTGACTCAGCAGACCCTATCTTCTGGTTCCTTTTATCAAATATACAGTAACTATTTTATTATCCTCAATAGAATAACCTCATCTTAATTTAATGGTGAAGAATGTGGTGTCTTGATCTGGCCACAAGTGATGGTCACTTACCCATTAGATAGTCCACCCTCGACACGATTGTTTATGTGCACCAAACTATATCAGCTAAACCCAAAAGAGGTGAACGAGAAGGCCAGGTTCCCAGTTCTTGAGCTGATCAAAATGTCAGCAGGGGAGGGTGTGAATTGATTGCAGACCCAAGATACTAATCTCTTTCCTTCATTGCCAAGATAATATTGTCCAGAACTTCATAAATTTGAACTGTGAATTTATGGCATTTATCTGCGATTATAAAGGAATGAATTACGCCATTGATACTGATCCAGCTACAGCCAGGAAACTTCTTCAATCCTTCCTTCTTCATCATCGTCCGAACTTCTGCAACGTTATCCCATCTTCCAGAAGATGCAAGCAGATTCGACAGTAACACTTGATTTGAAGAAGTACTAGATTCTGACTGGAGGAGAAAATCATAAGCCAAATCCTGAAATTCACGGTTACCTGCAGCAGCGACAAAAGAGAAAACGGAGCCCCAAATACTAGGACTTGGCTCCATGGGCATTGTTTTGATGAAATCCAAAGCTTGACTTAGCTGGCCTGCACGACAAAACATGTCTACCATAGAAGAACAGATCTCTGCAGTTGGACTGATCTTGCATCGTTCTACCAAAATTCTATATATCTCGATTCCCTCCGAAACTAAACCCGATCTACTGCAAGCAGAAATAATCCCAACACATGTAATGTGGTTTAATCTGACACCAGTTTCACACATTTTATGGAATAGAGCAACTGAATCTATCGCCCTCCCATGAATTCCATATCCAAACATCATAGAGCTCCATGAGATGCAATCCTTCTCCCAAGAATCATCGCCAAATATCTTTTCAGCGCTGTCCAAATTGCCACATTTGAAATATGAATCAATTAAGGAATTGTTCAAAGAAGTCTCGTTTTTCAGCCCGGATCTAATTGCAAACCCGTGGACCTCCTTGACTTGCGCAATGCTGGCATAAGATCCAATCGTGGACAATATGCTTAAAAGCGTGACCTTGTTGGGCCTTATCATATCCTTCACCTGCATCACTCTCAAAAGCAACAAGGCTTCCTCAAATTGCCCATTCTGTGTGTACCCACTAATCATCGCCGTCCAAATCACAACATTCATCTTCGTCACCTTATCGAAAACCCGCCTTCCAAATACAACATTCCCGCATCGGCAATACATCCCAATCAAGCAGCTATCCACATAGCAATCAGAAGCAACCCCATTTCTCACCAGAAACCCATGAATCTCCTTCCCCGCCTCCAATCCGCACAGGGGGAGAACAGTGCAAATGGTAAACCCATCCATCCTAAGACCCTCCTCCCACATCTGCCCCAAGAGCCTCCAAACCTCCTCCTTGTCCTCCGAGCCAACACGCTCCATGATGAAGCAATTCCAGGAAACAATACTCCTCACAGGCATTTCATCGAACACCTTGCGTGCATCTTGAAAGCTTCCACAACGACAGTACATGCTCATCAAGGAATTCGAAACTACGGGATCCGAAGAGTGCCCAATTTTCAGTATCAAAGAATGGATCGTTTGGGCCAACGATATTTCACCAAAACCTCCTGCGGCCCTCGCGGCCGTGGCGAGAGCGAAGCCGTCAGGAATGCAGCGGGCAGAATTCGAGCAGAAGAGCACGATGGCATCGCGGAAGCGGTGGTTGCGGCATAGGGCAGTGAGGATTGAGTTGAAGGAGGAGGAGCTGTGGGGATTTGAAAGGGAGCGAGAGCACAAGTGGCGGGAAGAGATGGGGAGAGGGAAGAACATCAACAAGTTTTATTTGGTTTTTTACATTTTTATTTGTTTTTTTATCCATTGTGAAGGATATTTATATTTATAGGTATTTTGCATAGCAATCCTTAAAGTCCTATCCAATTGCACTACAACTTCTATACTAGTTGTAGTTGCACCTATGCCCCCTATATCCCAAGGTTGTGTAGATTCAGAGGTCGTGATATGATTATAAAGATTGTCGAGGTAGCGCTGCAATTGGACGAGATTTCAGGAGTCGTGGTGTAAAAACCACATATTTAAATGCTCGTGCATAATACGTTTCAAGGAGTATTATTACACGGTCCCTGATATTTTTCCCAATTATGCCATAACCAGTAGAAGAGTAAAATGGGGCGTTCCGTGGGAGTAGCTAACGGGCTGCTCTCACCCCTATTTTCTCCTTATTTTTTGGGAAATAAAAATTTGTATATTCATCACTATATCCTTCTAACATTTCGTTAAAATTTCGTCTTAAACAGAGACTCATATACCCTTCATCCAAAACAGATAATTTTAACAGTCTTAGGATTGTAGTAATCAACTTGTTCGAGATGGAGGGCATATTAATCTCTGTTTCTGACGAAATTTTAATGGAATATTAGAGGGATATATTGATGAATATACATATTTTTATTTTTCAAAAAATAAAAAATGAGGAGAAAATGAGGATGGGAGCAGCCCGTTGGCTACTCCGAGAGAGTAGCCCCGTTTTACTCCCAGTAGAATCTTTGCAATTACCACACGATCTTCATAAAGCACAGTCTTACTATATTTAGCACATACGCCCCTATCCAAAGGTTGTTGTGCGAGAGTTACAAGAGTGGTGTAATTTACAAGGTTCTTCAAATAATTACAAAGTTTAGATGTTTTGGTGTAATTTGACAAAATTTTAAGGACCATGGTGTAAAAAATTTATACTTGTATACATGCTCATGCTTAATACATTCAAGGGATTTTTTATACCATTAGCCCTGAATCTTGTCCAATTAGCATTTGCACCAAGATCCATCTAAAATCTTTATATAATATGCCTGCCCTATCCAAAGATTGCAGTGTAAGAGTTAGTAAGACTACGGAGGTCATGGTGTAATTGCAAAGATTACAGGGGTTGGGGTGTTATTAAATGATATTTTAGGGGTTAGAGTGTAAAAACCCTATTATTTTTCAATCTAAAATGGTGTAAGTCGTAGTTGTGGTAGAGTAAAAGTATTTATTAAAGGATTCTTAAAATGCTGGTTTCAATACCCTTATTCCTCTCCTTCTACACTCATATCTTGCTCATCCATCCTTCCTTCATCTTATCCTATAACTTGGGATCAAATGGCGACATGCTTTAGTTGTAGAGATTGACCTCCCAGAAGATGGATTCATCAGTGTGGATATGTGAAGATCCACGATGCTAAGATGATGAAGATCGAGGTCCGTAGTAGGTATAACAACGTCAAAGTTGGGTGTGCGAGTTTGATTTTGTATTTGATGATTTTCGATCGAGTGATATGCTATCGGAAATGTTGAAGAAATTAGTCCATAAACCATCAAAATCATGAAATATAAGATGTAATAGTATGTAATCAAGATAAAAAGGAATACCCTCATGTGGAACCATCTTGATCATGATACAGATGTTATTAAACGATCACTTGACATTATCGGTACTCCAAAACTAGATGCAACAATCATCTAAGCTTCTTATGCAACATAGTCCATCCTCTAAAAGAAAAGTGTGTTAGATTCAATTAAGTAGCTACCAATTGTTTTGCATGCACCTTCGAGTGGCTTCTTACTTATCCATTTCTTTTGTTTCAAGAAAGATATCGATCAATTCTGATGTTATCTTCTGTTGATTCTTTTCTAATCGAGATGTATAAATCTACATATTCATATGTCGTGCTTTCCATAAAGCAAACTTTCAAAAGCTACTCAAGTACTCCCCTTAAACGTGGGTTTTGTGCTTGTTTCTGTTGGGTATACTTGCTATTGTTCCAGCCCCAACTGGGGGCAGCAGCTGTTCCAGCCCAACTTGGGGGGCTTTCTGAAATTTTCCCAGCAAGTTGGCCCCCAATCGGGGGTCTCTTTTTCCCATTCCAGGGAACTACGCACAGCGTGTGTGTGACCCCATTCGTCCCATCTTTTCCAGCAAAACAGAGAGCCGTTTCGAGAGGGAGAACGGAGCCCTAGCTTGGGTGTTCTCCTCTCCCATTTCCAGCAGCAACAGCAGCAAGGGGTTTTAGACCCCCTTCTCCGACTTCCTCCACGCGATCGGGAGAGCGAGTGAGAAGCCGAGCATCTGTGCTCGAGGGCAGCAACAGCTGGGTGTTTTGGCAGCAGCAGTTTGGGTTGGAGAGTGGCCGATTGGGCAAGCTCGAGAGGAGCTGAAGCGAGGTTGCGTTCGTGGCGACCTCAAGAAGCCGTGCATCGGTTTGGGTCTCCATCCGGGAGCCCACAAGGGGAGTTACTTTGTCCTCCTTGTTTTAGAGCACAATATTGGTATAGTTAGATACCTAGGGATAGTTTGTTCCTTGTCGAAGAACTATCCGTTGTGTGTGCTTGTACCTCGGTTTTGTGGGCAACAAAACCGGGAAGAACTTTGATACTCTTGACCGTAGTGATTGGTTGCCGGTCTTGCCCCGTGGTTTTTCCCTTGCTCACATTGAGTAAGGGTTTCCACGTAAAAATCTTGTCTCGTGTGGTTGCTTGTGGTTGCTATCATTGTTGCTATTTGAGTTCCCGTGTGGGGAACATATCTTGTGTGTGCCATCTTTGCTGCAGGACAGTTTCAGGGGATACAGATCCTGTGTTGTTGTTTGTTTCCGCATTATCCATATATCCCCAACAGTTTCCACCTTATCATCGCATTGATGAAAGAATAATCTACAAGAATATTGGAGGAAAGAGTATTTCCTCTTTGAAGTTTTTACTAACGCGCTTATCTTTTCAAGATTCTTGGAAATGTTATACTCTTTCACATGTTTTTGAGGTCTTACCATCCGCACAAATATCAATAGATGCTCTATGGACTGTCTCTGCAATTGCTAAGAATTTTTAGGGCTTCCTTTAGCCTCATTGTTCGGCATGTATATTCCTATTCTGAAAACTCTGTTTTTATTTTCGACCACTAAACGTTGACAGTTTGGATCGATGCATGCATTAACAACCCTAACTTTCTCAAAAAAAACTACCACCATGGTATGGTTTTGTTCAAAAGATAGCCAGAAGGTAATCAAGAGTTTGACCTCAAATTTTAAACACATTCAGATTTCATCACAACCAAGATTTTATCATTGCCGGAAACGTGTAACAACTTTATAGAACAAGGTGGTAACTACATGACAATTTTAAAAACAAAAGGATATATGTATATAACACATTGTTCCACAGGTTGATGAACGGAGAATCCTATTTAGCCCTTCAACTCGATCAACTTCAATATAGAGGGCGTCATCTATTTGAATGGAGCGATTCAACACTGTTAGAATCAAACACACAAAGCTCGTACAGAGATGGAGACACAAATTTACGTGGAAAACTCTACAAAGAGGGAAAAACCACGGGGGCTCTCTATCGCTAATCTCCCTCGCTAGAGATTAGGGCTCTCTTCACTAAAAATTATTTTCAAATGAGGAGGGATGAGTACAATATATAGAGAAGGATGAGTAAACGGTCCCTCATCCAAAGATCCGTTTACCCATATAAATATAATAACGCAACACCCCTCCTCAAGTTGGGCACACATGTCCACCATGCCCAACTTGCCTACATTCACTCAAATCGTACCGTAGGCAGCCTCTTTGTGAAGAGATCAACAGCCTGATCAGTACATTTCAGGTAAGGCAGACACAACAATCCATCATCAATCTTCTCACGGATGAAGTGTCCACCAATCTCCAAATGCTTCGTTCTGTCATGCATTACGAGATTTTTGACCAAATTTATTGCAGTCTTGTTGTCACAAAACATCTGCATTGGCATATAACTTTGATTCCCAAGTCATGGAGCAAATTTTTTAGCCATAGAATTTCTGTAACGCCATTGGCAAGCGCTCAGTATTCCTCTTCAGCACGATCTTGAAACCGCATTCTGCTTCTTACTTCTCCAAATAACCAAATTTCTGCACAAATATATCGCACAACCTGTAAAGATTTCAGATAAGCATTGTAGTTTGCCATGGTTGTATAGGTTTTAGAAGCCACTCCGTACCATTGGTTTCGAGAAGAACGATGTCTGTTAGGTATTGCTGCTAAGAAAGAGGTGCCAGTGAACTTTTTAACAGATCCACAGGAGGGAAGATCCACACTTAGACCTGCTGATATTTTAATTTTTGGGGGATAGGAGGAAAACATGCTTGTGTAGATTTGACAAGAGTTTCCCTGATGGTGGGGTTGAAGAGCGGGACCTTCACAGCAGGGCAGGCTGCCCTTAAAGCTTCTTTAGCAAAAGTGGTGAAACACGAGAAAGCATGCACGGAGAATCAACATGCCTTCATCCCCTTTGGTTTCGACACCTTTGGCTTCCTAGCACCGGAAGCTATTGAGCTTTTAAAGAGGATCCAAAAAGTGATGAACAGTAATGTGATGGACCCCAAATCTATGGATGTAGTGTTTAAGAGGATTGGCTTTGCAATACAAAAAAGGCTAGTGGCGCAGCTTGTTGTCCGCTTGCCTTCTGCTTCGATCTAAACCTTTCTTATTTATATCTCGCGAATGCAACATGAGCACAAACTATCCCGGTAAAGCATCACCCATGAGGCATTTGCGTCTGAGTTCAATCTGAAAGGATGCAATTGAGTGATGAGTACAATTGGAATTAAACCTGATTTTTAACCAATATGGTAAACCGAGTAGTTGGGTGCATTACCTCTAATTTGTTTTGTTGTCTGGTTTGCGAACAAACTGAATGACCATTGGTTTGCCTTTAAAGATGTACCCATTTACCAGCTCCTACATACAAAAATATTCAAGTTTCGTCACGCTTTCCACAGATCCCAATGAGCCTGAGGTTTCCATGATTCAGCAATATTTTAGCAAAAGCTCTCTAACAGAAAGCTTCCAATTATTTCCACTTGCACAAAATTTTACATCAAGTCATAGTTAAAATGCAAAACCAGATTCTCTGTGTAGCTTATGAACACTCGGGTGATATTGAAGGTATTATGTGAGAAAATAGCTATACAACTCTCCTCGATGTATCATCATTTTTCTAAAAAAATGGCTATATAACATGCACAACTTCCAGATATTTTTGTTTCTCAATGTTGAGTTGCTTGTATATGAGCAAATGGATCATGGGGAGGATCCATTTACCACTTAGAAACTTATATGTAACTCACCCCACCTTATGTGTCGTATATATAGAAAAACAAAGAGAGGAATGCCCTGGTTGCTGTGAGCAACTGGGATCGTTTACCCCGTGGTTTTTCCTTCCGATCCGGAAGGTTTCCAAAATTTTGTGTCTCGATTCTTGGTGCTTGTTTGATTTCTTTTTCAACACGGTATCAGAGGCTTGTTGAGGCGTTGCTTTGAAGTCTTGATTCGTGGGATTGTTCAAGATTGACGGTGGGTTCTTTTCCCTTGAAAGGAGCCCTTGTGCGATCCCGAGATTGGTGGGATATTGCTACTACATTTTTGACGGTTTAAATTTTGTTCCTTGGTGTCCAGATTCTTGTTGGTTGCTGCTACTATGATATTTTTGACGTCCCAAAACTGATTTGGGCTTCATTGGTGCTGTGAGATACGTTCCCTGTTGCGGGAGAGCAATTGTGGTGTGGGCTAAGCCCTTGAGTGTTGTTGGGGTGTGTTTTTTTGCCCCTTTGTTTTGAAGGATAAGAAGCTATAAATTTGTGCTCGCAAGGTATTTGTAATATTGCCTCAGAGGACATAAAGTGTTGTTGCACTTCATGTGCTTGACAAAATGTCTCCAAGCACAAAGCTTGTTGATGGAGATGTACACCAAGTGTTTGTTGAAAAGCTTGAGAGCATGTTTGTTCATCAAATAAATATGACATCGATAAAGAATATAGAAATAAGGATCGAGTAGAGAGTATTGTCAGCGACTCCAATAATGCTTTTGTTGCTACTGCTCAAAGGAAATATCATGATTTGAATATTTACGAAAACAAAGAGTGGATTATTGATAGTGGTGCCACTGACCATATGGCGAGTGATCACAAACTCTTTAGTGCTTATAAGTTAACATCATGTAAAGAACATGTTGCCATTGCTGATGGATCTCGTGTTGTAGTGCCAGGAAAAGAAAGTGTATCCCTCATTGACAAATTTGCTCTCCACAACATGCTTCGTGTTCCTGATATGCCTCTAAATCTCCTTTCTGTTAGGAAGATAAAAAAAGAACTGAACTATGAAATAGTTTTTCCTTCAGATCATTGTATGGTGCAAGACTCTATAACAGGGAAGAGATTTGGGATTGGTGTTGTTTCTGGAGGTTTATATCATCTACCCATTAATGTGGCAGAAGCATTAACAACTGCAATTCATGGAAAGAAAATAAGAAGGATTGTCTTAGCTTGGCCTTGCAATGGCATGAACGTCTTAGCCATCTTCCATTTGGTTATCTTAAAGGATTGATTCTTGTATTATTATTTCAAGAATTGAATTCTACATAGGTGGTGTCCAATCTCTCAAGAAATGGAAGATGGGTGATGAGGAGGGCATCGATGAGTCTTTGAAGGAGAGGTGAGGGAGGCGTGTTACGCGAGTGAGGCCGTAATGGTCGGAGGTGGAGGGGCTGGTCGATGGTTACAAGAGAGGAGGAGCGGGCGACCATTACACAGGGTGGCGGCGGCGGTTACGGGGGTGTGCGGGGAGGGAGAATGGTTGGAGTAGGAGGTGAGACATGCGCTGCACACGAGCGCACGAGGGAGGAGGCAACACATGCATTGTACATGTCAGGGGAGAAGGAAAAGGATAGAGGGAGTGGGGTGCCACATGGCACACCCAGAGCTGCCATGTGTCACCTAAAAAAACAAAATTAAAAGAGAAATAAAATAAAAAAGAAGTAGAAGGAGACCTTGGATCGAAAAATTTCCTTCACGAAAGTTGTTCCTTAGTTTGGCTCCTTGTTTTACGCAATCATGCATGATGAAATGCGAATAACATTTACACGTGTATGAATGTTAATGATACTATATTGATGACTAAATACATATTATTTTGGGGGAACGGATCCTAATTGACCAATTTTAGCATGTTGAATCAGAGGTTCATTATAAGTCATGTGCAAAGCATACGAGTCTGGTCAAACATGACATAAGTGTAAGTATAAAAATAAGTAAAGGTAACTATGCAAATATTCACATCGCCACAGACTAACATTTTGTAGGTTACAATAAGAGTAGTTCTGTACCTTTTCGTTATTTTGTTTTCCTCTTAGTATGCTTTATGTAATTTACCCATAGGCTACTCTCCTATATAAGAGAGCCTAGGGTTCATGGAATAAACATCTCATTCACTTTTCCCAACACATCGGAAATGATGGAAATGGCTCAAAAAAGTCATTTTTATCGTTTTTCAGAAATTAAGATCATCCAAGATATTAAAACAACAAATAACCTACAAATACGCTCTTATATCACACATATCTATCATTGTCCCATGTATCGCACATATCGGTCAAATCGAACATATCACTATTAATGTTGATTTCGGACTTATAGATATTGGAAATGGGTTTAATCCAAGTCTTATAACATTGAATAACTTACAAATATACACTTAGATGACACATATAGATCATCTATGACCCTTATATTGCACATATCGATCATATCGAACATATCGATGTTAATGTTGATTGGTGATTAATAAATATTGGAATTGGAATCAAAGTAGCTAAGTTAAGCACACTTAGAACACATATTTTGTTAATGTAAGACAGTGAATATCATTGAAATAAGTCATCTGATTCAAAAAATGTACATAATGGTTAACGAGACTATGTCTCTTTGGTATAAAGATTTATCTATTCATAAAAATAAATGGAAAAATGTAAATTAACGCAATATTGTAAAAGAGGCTTCCTAGTCATGAGAAGTTTAGAACCAAGAATTCTGTGGAGGGTAAGGTGGGAAATATCGACACCGTATCAGTTTGTCCAGTCGATAATTGCATAAAAAGCATTTTTTCATGAATTAAGATCATTATAGTTTTTAAAACAATAAACAATATACAAATACATATTTATATGCAAGAATGAGGTGTATTAGCACACAAATACATAATATATCGCACAAATCGTCGGTTGTTAATGCTGGCAGCTGAGCTAAATGTTGATTGTTGAGATGTATTCTGGACATGTGATTCTAACTTTATCAACATTAGACTTATTTTCATCTCTATTGTCAAAGAGGATGAAGTCTACCAATTGAAGAACCGTCATATGCACCCCCCTGTAGCACCATACCCTACCAGATGGGGTCTTGTTGCCCGGTCAGCGCCTGAGGGGGTCAAGGGAGCAGGTATGCTCCCCTTGCGGGGTGCGAGGGCAGCGGCCCCAACCCGAACAAAATATATAATTCATGACGTGTTTTAATACTAGGAGAAGAAAAATAAGTAGTGAAATCAAGATTATAAGGATGATAACATTGATATATATATATATCAGCGATATCAGTCGATGTCCGGGAAATCTTGTACTGAAACCAATAATCTAGTAATATGGCTCGATATCGACGATATATCGCCGATGTATCGGGTACATATTGATTATATACGATAAATGGATATCTGGGCTGACATCGATACGGGCTCCACCGATTCCGATATATGGGCTATATATCGTGATATGGCCTACCATGCATGCAGTCAGAAGTAGAAATCATACAGAGGGCAGACATATTGCTTCAAGGTGAAGATGTCATATTGGAGTTGGAGGATCTTCTTCTCATTCTTCGCCTACCACGCAAACAGGAATAGAAAGCATGCAGAGGGTGATTATTTTACTTCATTAGGAAGATGTCATATTAGAGCTAGATGATCTTCATCTCATTCTTCGCCTGGAAACATGTAGTGGCCAGAATATCTGCCATCGCCTCTATAGTAGGCTGATGTAGGATATCCACATCTCTGTTGTAAGGGTATGCTAGAGAGACAAACATGTGTTCATGTGTTGTATGCTTCCATGAAGCATTTGCTTTGTGTCAAGATATATATTTTGGTTGCTCTCGATAGTGCTCATGATCTGCATTGCCTACAACTTGTAGTTTGTCCCATCTATCTTAACGATGGGCATATGGCCTTTCAACCCTCGAAATGATGAGGGTAGAGATATGTCAACCTTGTTTTATGCTATGATGAATAAAGGAGACCGGAAAGGACAGGTGGTAGAGCGATCTGATTTTTAGTCTACATAATCATGTATGGAACATGTTGTTCGTGAACTTAGAGCACAACATATCTCATCAACTCCGAAGGCGCCCTAGGGAAGGCAATACAACTTAAATGGTTGAAACTTCCTGGACAGCACCAAAATCTTGTTGGGGGCAGTATAGACTTAGAGCGGAAAGGACAGGTGGTAGAGCGATCTGATTTTTAGTCTACATAATCATGTATGGAACATGGTGTTCGTTGATTTTTAGTCTACATAATCATGTATGGAACATGGTGTTCATGTAGACTTAGACCGGAAAGGACGGGTGGTAGAGCGATCTGATTTTTAGTCTACATAATCATGTATGGAACATGTTGTTCGTGTAGACTTGGAGCACAACATATCCCATCAACTCCGAAGGCGCTCTAGGGAAGGCAATACAATTTAAATGATTGAAACTTCCTGGAATGCACCAAAATCAGGACGAAATAGTACCAGCTTGGAACACAGGAACCAAGATGGATCAGCGTGGTTCTCAAGATAAGGTGCCAACAGAGGCCCTACGATGACGCTGACATCATGGGGGGCACCCACGGCAGTGATGCGTACTTGTTGGGGCAGTCTCGCGTGGGCACCGGTGCCCTCATGGTGTCTCTGTTTTACAGGCTGGTACCCCACTATGGCCCCCAGCAATGCAGGGGGCACGGGTGGATGTCGCAACGGAGGTGCGAAGGTGTGGACATAGCAAGGAAGCTAAGGTGCAGAGGAGAGAGGCCGACGGGTAGAGGGTTTTGGGGTATAAGGTAATAGCAGGGCTTTGGTCTAGGAGCATCGCTCTAATATCATGCAAAAGAAAATGAATAACTTTTTTATTCAGTGGCCATAGAGATCCTTTATATAGAGGAGAAACCCTAGTGGATAAATAACCAATGGAAAATTACATGAAAAGGAAATAAGAAGTACATCAATACTATATTTGCTATAACAATTAACAGCTCTACTAGCTGACCATCGACGACAGGGATAACGAGAATAGTGAGAAGACTTCTTGTTCCCCAACGGGTTCAAGGGAAAGGAAGGGAGGGAGCTCTTACCTGCCACAATATTCTCATTTAATGTGGATAAAGTGTGAGTACACTTGATATATGAGGAAACAACCTCTTGTGTGTCTCAAGGGGCTTCCTAACTTTATTTTGGTCCTGACGAGTCCTCTCCGAGTTTCCCCTCGTGGAAAAAAAGGACGTTGCACCTTTGGGTCTTTTCATGAAATGTTGTTGGTTATGTTCTTTGTGATAGAGGTGCCTTGTGAATGTGGTATTGTTGGATTTGCATCTGGACTATACTTTGTCACAACCATTTAATGTTTTGTAGCATAGCATACCTGAACATATTCCACATGTTGCAAGATCTCCGATCCCCTCCCTTTGTGTCACCTGACCTCCACCCCCCCCCCTCATCCCGCACCGTCTGACCTCCCACCCTCCTGCTCTTTGCAGGTCCCTTCCTCGTTGTTATTTTCTCCCTCCCCTCCCTCTGCTACCTCGACCTCCGCTACAACGAGTTTGAGGGACCCGTCCCTCCTGCCTTATTCGACAGGCCCCTCAACACCATCTTCCTCAACAACAACTGCCTTCGCTCAGGACTTCCCGCCAACCTTGGCAACTCCCCGGCCTCTGTCCTCGTCCTCGCCAACAACCACTTCCATGGCTGCCTCTCGGCGAGCATTGGTAATATGGCCAACACCCTCAACGAGATCATCCTCTTGGACAACAGCCTCAAGTCGTGTCTTCCCCCGGAGATTGGACGCTTCAGGGAGGTCACAGATTTCAACGTGAGTTTCAACAGTCTCCAGGGACCCATAACGGAGGTCGTCTTTTGAATGGTGAGTGTGGAGCAGCTTAATGTGGCACGTAATCTGCTTTCTGGTATGATACCGGAGAGCATGTGCAGGCTGTCGAATTTGAAGAACTTCATGTGTTCGTACAACTTCTTCTCAGGGGAGCCGCCAAATTGCCTGGAGGTGCCGATGTTCGATGATCGGCGTAACTGCTTACCGAACATGCCATTGCAGCTGCTCCAGGGTCAGTTCAGCACCTTCTTGGCGCATCCGGTGGATTGCAGCAAGTTCAGGTGCACACTGGCTCTCCCCGAGCTGCCTAATGTTACCCACCTACCCTAGCCTTCTTGCTTGCCGCCAACTACTGTCACCTCACGACCTCCCCAACCAACATTGTCCACTCCTCGAACGGTGCCATCACAGCAGCCTTGTATCACCGCTCCACCCTTCATCGATCCACCACAACCGTCTCCTTCGCATCCTACTCCCATTGTCCTATCACCACCTACAGATGTCACCTATCCACCCATACAACTGTTGCAGCCCACACCTTCTCTGCCTCCTGTTATGATGTCGTCACCATGGCCATCGAATGTCCCTGTGCCACCTCCAAGTGGGTCGTCGTCGCCGCACAACGTGACCACTCTACCACCTCATATGTTATCTCCTGGACCTGTCTATTGTACACGACCTCCAAAATATTGTGTGTGGTCACCACGCTTCCACCGTCGGTACACTTACATCCTCTGTCACCACCAGTTCACCACTACCCATTGCCTCCACCTCCCTCGTCTCCACCTCCACCGGTACATCACTATCCACAACCACCACCACTAGTGCACAACTATTCAGCACCTTCTTCACCTCCATCGTCTCCACCGCCACTTGTTCACCATTACCCATCTCCTTTATTCCCACCACCATCTCCTTCACCTTCACCACCCTCATCACCGCCTCCTGTTCTCCAGTACCCGTCTCCTTCTCCGCCACCACCATTTGATCACCTCCGCCCTCCCTCATCCTCCTCTACCTTCGCCTTTTCCTCGAAGTCCGCCACCCTCCAGGTCCTCCGCACTTCCTGTTTGATTTGGTAGAAGAAGAGGATGAAGAAGGAGAGAGGAGAAGGAAGGAGAGAGGGAGATTGATGATCTACCTTCTGATTTTCTTTGGTTAGATTAACTCAGGCTTAACCAAGTAATTGACTCCAATAAAGTAAAAGTTGATGGCAGGGTTTGTGGGGTAAGACGGAGCAAGTTTACGGGGTCGAGGGGGGAATTATGTTGTTTCAAAGGTCGAGAAGTAATTGACAAAGTTTATAAGGTTCGTGGGGTAAAAATCCCTTTGATGTACCCAATTAAACCGTGTTTTTCAAAACCAAAATTAGACATTCAATATATTTTAATGTACTTAGTTCTCTTGACCTACCTTTGGAACTCTGACAATTCTATTCGTATTAACTTGCAGGCAGAGGCTGCTAACCGATTCTTGAATATCATGAGGAACTATTTAGAGTCACTTTGTTCAAACTTGCGTTCTCATACTATCACTAGCGTGCAAGCAAATAATGACAGGGTTAGATGATCTAAGCTTTGCAGATTTCTTGTTTCATGACAGGGTTCCTGATCTATGTGGATCAGGATTCTCATAGCATTTATCCTTAAGATATTTTCTTTTAATTGTTTAGGTTTCTCTTCTTCTAAAGGAAAGTTTTGTCGATTCTTTCCCAGCACCAGATCGGCCTTTTATCAAGGTAAAATTGTTTTCTATTTTCGTGTGTTTAAATTCGAGTAAATGGAGTAGCCATCAAGTGCATAAGCTATTGTCTGTTAAATTATTTTGGCAATAATTGCATAATGATTATTTTTGGGAGAGAGTTCAAAACATCTTGACCTAGGATGGTCTAGGTGTGTATATCGCCACTCAATCTTCGATCTTCTCATGGTCGAATGGTGATTGCTAAGATGTAAAATAAGCTCGATTATTCCTCAATGTTCTCACGATCAAATGGTCGATCTTGATATGCTTGGTGATGCTGTGCATAAGGGTTTTTCGATGGTAATGATTTGTGCCTTTTGTTACAATGCGGATTCGTTAAGGAGGCAATTGTTGGACTGCATTGGGTTTGTTCTGGTGCATCCTCAAACCATGTTTTCTTTTCCTTGGTGAGTACTCGTCTGATTTGTTGCTCGTCATATTGTAGGCTGCTTTTTTAAAAAAATCAAACTGAAAATATTGTAAGCTTGCCTTTTTGTTTAATGGAATAAGGATGAGCAGTGAGCACCATAAATGGTGCCATCACCATCCAAGCTTGACATTGTGGACACATTCATTAGCATATAATCGCTAATGATCTTTCAATATGAACAAGCTCAACTAAATGTGAACAGATTTTCAGTGATCATCAGAAAAAAATCATCAAATAAAGTTATTTAGAACTGCTGTTCCTTGATGAGTTGTGTACAGATTTTCAGTGATCATCAGAAAAAAATCATTAATATTTTTTATTAATCGTACTAATGGTATAATCATCTGTTCAGTTCCTATCATTTGTAAATTTCATTGTCCATATGTAACTTCTGATGCGCGTGCTCACATTTCACTCGATCTATCTTTGCAGCTTTTTGTCGACACACAACTATTCTCTGTATTGTCGGACTCCAGGCTCTCGACATATGAGAATGAGCATTTCTGAACTGTCCATCTCTTAATCATGACTGCATTTTTTTACCATGGCAATGACAAGGGATCACTAACTCTCTTCAACATTATAAAGCATCAGAGAATCGAGATTATGCGACCTCGAGTTGGTGGTAGAGATCTGGGGTCATGCTGCTCTCACCAGATTTCATCTTGCAACATAGAGAGAGCCCTGCAGGATGGCAGATCTGGCAGGCCTCTGTGCAAGGGAAAATGCATTGTATCCCTGTGTGTTTTTTAATTCATTGGGGTGTGATCGCTGAGCCCTTCTTGTTGTAAATCTGTAACAACATGGCGTCATTTTACGAGGTTTGGAATTACAAATTTCCATTCTTCATATGTTAACGATGAACATTTTTTTCCGATGGCCTTGTCAAAGCGAAAATACAGATAGTTCTCACTAACAATCTCGACCTGCATGTTCATCAATACAAAAAGAGAGGGTGTTATGTTAAGCCATGTTATAGACTTGTATACTAGCATAACATTGTTTTTCATTGTCGAATGAAAAGATGGTGATAAATGTTCATGAGAAGCGCATGAAAAAATCCAAATGACTGCCTTCATCTCTTTTCGCTAATATGAGCATCGTGGATGTGTATGCCCACAAATAATAAAGTGCAACTTAGTGCAAAATAAATATAGTATGCCCACAAATATCTTTCTTGAGAATTGAATGATGCATTCACTTAATGGGTCCAAAATCTGAGGCAAATCCCATGGGTTCAAAATCTAAGAAACCAAATCCAAAGACTTGACAATCTAAGTAAAAGTAATCCTTGAGTTCTTGCTGAAACCCACAACACATCATTGAGAATAGAGGGCAGTGGAGTGTGCATGAATCATCTTATATGAACCAAGGAAGTTCTTGAAGGAAAAGAAAAAGTTCCCCATCGCGACAGTCTTCGTAATTACACCTCAACTTCTACGATCTTACTCTTTTTAACACTTACCTCAACTTCTACGATCTTACTCTTTTTAACACTTATGTCCTCGTCTAAGGGTTGTGGTGTAAGATTTAGTAATACCACGGGATAGTGACGTAACTTACAAGAGTCATAATGTACTTAATATTATAGGGGTTGTAGCGTAATTAAACTATGTTTCAATGGTCATGGTGTAGAAATCACAATAAAATGTCGGTAGATGGCACTATGTGTGATGGGTGATGTTTCACAAGGCAAGATGGCTTGTTTTCTCCTTTTTATTGGTTAAAAAGGATAGAAGAAAACCTACATTGGAGTGGATGCACATCTTTAGTGTTTGTTGTTGTTGTACCAAGTTTATTAATTAGGTCACAACATGTGAAGTTACATTGGAGATTGGAGGGCGACTAGTTTGATGTCTAACCAAGCAATGCATTGAGATTCACAACCCCTAATACATGCTTTAAGTCAAACAAAAAATGAGCATTTCAATCAACTAGTTTGATTAAGGCCCATGTCGTTTCATATATTACATGCATGGATCCTGATAGTGGCAATTAAACATATCATGTGGTTTCCTTATTTGAAGGCAACCCGGCTATGTCAAATTACCAATATATACCTCTAGTTAGGGATGCACATCGATTGGATCGGTTTGGATTTTAGCTTAATCCGAGTCCAACCCACCTTAACTAATTTTTAGTTTTTTTAATCCAATCCAATAGATCACATATCAAAATCCAATCCGACCAATCATATTACGGATTGGTTCGGATATTTAACTTACAATTTCCCGCTCAATAGTTTACTTTGCACGTTTATACTTTACAGCACACCAACCCTTGAACATTCGAATGACTTAAAAATCAATTATATGAATAGAAGCAAATAAAAGAAAAAATACATAATCAAATGAAAGTTAAAGAATTTCAGTAATCCATTATAACAAGTTGAACACCACGCAATCAAACTAAGGGAATATATTGAATTTGAAATTTATTTATTTTTAATAAATAATACATTAGTTTATTTTTGCAATTGATTTCCACAAATGAGTCCAATAAGAATAATACAAGTTATCAAATAAGGATAGAAAGATAAGTTAGTTAAATAAAAAATGTAATCTCTATGATCAGATTTTGATGAAGTCGATGATTAACTTAGAATCTTAAGCTATGCCAAAGCCCTACCACTCACAAGAACATCCTTTAAGGCTCTATAATATATAAAAAATGAGAATTATAGAACATTCATACTCGATTGATTATGCAAGATAAAACTAACTTAATTATAGCCTACCAATTAGGCATTGTTTCATTTAAATGGATTTGAACTGGAATTTATTTGTAAGATTATGTTTATAATCAAAATATGTAAATTCTATGAAAATATGAATATAATATATGTATCAAATTAAAAATAAAAGAAATTGAAATAATGATTATTTCTTCTCAAATGACACATTTGATTATGTAATTGATCTAATTTCATCACTAAAATAAAGCTGCAAGCTAGAGCTAGTAAAAGGTAAGTAGCTTAGGGATAAAAAATATCTAACAAATATACTAGGCAACTATCTCAAATCTATTTTCTTTTAACAAGGATCAGAAGAGTGATAGCATGCGGAGGTCAAATAGTAATGCGAGGGATGGTATTATGTTGTTTGAGATGGGCGACAGCATCGTAGGGAACGAGGCGGTGGCAAAATTATGTTGGAGGGGAATAACATTGTGAAAGACGACGGCATCATCGAAATGGACTGAGAGGGAATCAAGAGGAATTTTGGCGATCAATAGTGAAATGGGAGAGAGGTAACTGGGAGAGGAATAACCGAACATGAATTTATAATTTTACAAGTTATAGTCATACTTTATTATTTTACATATTTAACATTTGCCTTTCAAGAAAGAAGAAAGGGTGATATCAAAAGGACTTGTATCCAAAATCGATATGGAAAAAGTAGCATGAATGACATTGATTATGCCCTTACAGGGAATTTGAAATAGGTGCATGAGGATATTATGTATGCATACATGCATGCATGCATGCATGCATGTATGTGCATGGGCACATGTGTGTTAACGGATTAACGGATCGGATTCTGGTAAAGATCTGACCCAATCCATACTTTGATGGATTTCAAAAAATTCGAAATCCGATCCGATCCATTAGAATGATAAAACCAAATCAATCCAATTTGATAGCAATGGATTGGATCATATTATGGATTTTATTCGATATGTGTGCACACCTACCTACCATACATAAAAAATCCATACACACCAAACAAACTAACCCAGAGTGAGATTGGTTTAGTTGCTAGATGAATGTATGTCACTAATCAGTTTTTACTTGATGCACCCCAACTTTTTCCAGGTTAATTTATTTGATGTTTATGTGTATTTGGAATTGTTTACATTGGAGCAACTACATAAATTTCTTAACCAAAGATCAAAGCTATTGTCAATGAATAACCCCGTTATATGTGAATTTTGTAATTTCGTGCATTTCATCGCCAAAAGAGTATTCTACAATAGAAGATGAGAGCTCAAACTTCGCCTTTGATAAATGAAGTATCGGATAGAAAATTAGTCAGCTTTGTGTCTATAAATCGACATGTTAAGTTAAATTTGGTTGAATTGGATTTGCTTTGATCCTTTATACTGGAGAAGTTAATAGACTCCCTAAACCAAAGATTAGTGCTATAATGGATCTTATTTGGTAAGAACATTTTATCACAACTCAAGGGAAAAGCCTAGTTAAATGTCAAGGGAAAAGCCTAGTCAAGGGAGAAGCCTAGTTATATATATATATATATATAGGATATTTATCTAATGCGCACAGGGCACATTTAATCTTCCATGCACCCAACATATCAGCCGTGCGATCTTAACTTTCATCCCTTATTTTCAGCATCGTCTAATTTTATTAATTAATGATTTTTCAAAAACAGTAATCATATTGATTAGGCAATTGATCGGCTATCCCTAATTCCGGAGCGCTACCATCGATTGCTCTCGCGAAAAAATTAGGTTCTTGTTCTTGGATCGTGCTCTACCATCCATCGATTTCAAGAATTTTGTTCTTGGATCTTTCAGCGACAGCAGTTGTCGAAAGAAGGTATTGCGATTGTTTAATAGTCGAATCTAAGTGTTTATTTCTTTGCTAATATCATTTTCATTAGGTTGCATATATGGATCATTCGAGTGGAGAAGAAGATTTGACGGAAAACGAACTTCTTGAAGATGATGCTCGTCGAAGTGATATTAATGAGTTAAATTTTAAAGAAAGTAATTTTGATATGTTATCAGGTATCTTTGTTATGACTTTCAGTAACTTTTGATATTGTATCTGTAAGTTGTTTGTAATAAGTAAATTTTAAATGTTCGTTAGTAAATATATCATAACATTCCAGTAACTATAAGTGTTCGTCAAGTAACATTTATAACAAGTAACATCATCAATATTCATCTGTAACTCTTTGATATTGATTGTTAACTTTTATATTAATGGCAAGCAACCTTTGTAACTCTTTAACTTTCTGACAGTTTTTTGTAATAAGTAAATTTTACACGTTCGTTTGTAAATATGTTATAACATTCCAGTAACTATAAGTGAACGACAAGTGTCATCTATAACAAGTAAAATTATCAATATTCATCAGTAACTCTTTAATATTGACATTTAACTTTTATATTATTGGCAAGTAACCTTTGTAACTCTATCTTTATGTAAGTTTTTTGTAATGAATAAATTTTATATGTTCGTTAGTAAATATATTATAACATTCCAGTAAATATAAGTGAATGACAAGTAACAATTCTAACAAGTAATATTATCAATATTCGTCAGTAAATCTTTAACCTTGACTGTTAACTTTTATATTAATGGCAAGTAACCTTTGTAACTATTTAACGTTCATTAGTAACTCTTTAACATTTACTGTTAACTTTTTATTATTGAGAAGTAAATTTTCTCATTAGCAAATCTTTAACATTAAACTAATGGCAATTAACCTTCGTGAAATTGTACATTTAGTATTGACATATTCTAGCTATATCTTAATATTCTATGATGTATACATAGTTGTTCAGTAACGATGCTATATCATACCATTAACTATTCCATAATGATCAGTAATATATATTATAAGCTTTAGTAATTCTGTTGCATTGAATAGGAAATTTAGTAACTCAAATAAATAACAAGTAATATTATATATATTCATCAGTAACATTTAAATGCACTTGGAATGTTGTTAATATCTTTATTTAAATCATCTTGAATGATGTGTTTTTGAATTATTGTTTGAATAAGAATATTTATTTTAATTTCTGTAGAATTTGATGAATTTGAAAGCTCTAAAGGATTAATGGACGAAGAATCACCTATATCATCTGTAGATCCTGCTATTATTCCTCAAGAGGGTATTTCATTCGCAGCTCTTAAGGATTGTGAAGTGTTTTATGAAAAGTATGCCATTGAAATTGGATTTAATATTCGAAAGAGCAGCACGAAGTATTCTTATGATAGGAAAAGCAAAGTCAGGAATATTTCTTTCAAAAATTTTGTTTGCTGGAAGGAAGGATTTTATGTTCAACTTCCTAAAAAACGGAAGATATCTTCAAGTTTGATTGTGGTTGACGAAGAAGCACAATCAGAAGGAATAGATAGCGAGGGAAGAAGATGTGGAATAAGTCGTTGTGGCTGTAAAGCAAAGTTTTCGGTGAAGTTAAATTCATTATCAAATCAGTGGGATGTGGTTTCTTTTGTTGAGGAACATAATCATAAACTTGTTTCTCCTAGCAAAAAGAAGTACCTAAGACCTAATAGGAGAATAACTAAGGCCACAAAGAATTTGTTATCTTCCATGACAGATGTTAACATTCCTACATCAAAACAAATAGCCTTTTTGGGCAAGCAAGACGGTCCTTTTGAACGTGTTGGCTCTATAGCCAGGGATATTTATAATTTGAAGAGAGATATGAAGAAAAAAACAGATGGTCATGATGCGGTTATGCTTTTGGAACATCTTGAGTATTGTAAAAGTTTAACACCGGATTTTTTCTATGTGTACAAGAAAGACGATGATTCATCCTTAACACACTGCATGTGGATAGATTCTTATTCTATAGAAGATTACAAATTATTTGGTGATGCAGTTACATTTGATACCACATATGATACCAACAAGTACAAGCTAATTTTTGCTTCCTTTTGTGGCGTAAAGAATTAATGGATGAACATGAAGAAGTATCATACAATGTTTCAGTGATGATGAATAGAGCAATATTTTACATAATCACTTGCTATGTTAATTTAATCAGTAATAAATTTCTATAGAGTAGGTAATTCAAGTACTTGAAACTCCTATACTTAATTTTTTGGTTATGTCAAAAAGACTAGTAAGTTATACTTTGTATTTTTATATGTTACCTGGTCTTCATCCAAGTATAAGAATTGTTATATTGAAACTTTGCACGGAGTTGCTCATTTCCGTATCCTTGGCAGCAAGTTTTGATTCAGTGCATGAAATGGAAAGAGATGTTCTAGCGCCCATGTTTGAAATACAAAGGTAAATTTATTATCATATGTTTTTTAAATAGAAGTATTTAACAATATTAGAAATTATATATACTTACAAATAAACATGCAGCACATCCAGTGAGGTATTCCACATTGCATTTCCCATCCATATTTGTTCGCATCTTCATTTTTTCAACAATATCATCCATACGGTTCATTATCATGTTACCAACCGCATTAAACCAATTGAAGAAACGAGTATCTTCAATTGAGTCTATGTAGTTCAACAAAACTCGTGGGAAGCAAAAGTTGGTTTCCGAAAACAAGAAAGTACAAAACATCAATGAAATTATACATGTAATGTACATCCTCACAGAATGGTCATCTTCGAGGTTACGTAATGAATCGAGAATATCACAAATATTGTGACGATTCAGCGACATGTTTGAATGAAAAATCAGATCCTCTAAGAAACTAGGTCATTCAAATGAAAACCCCATTAGGTGAATTGGGAATCCGGATGTCGGTAAACCCAATATCAATCCTATGTCATTGTCTGAGAAGGTAAGCTCTTTCTCACCAAATCTGAAAACTCGATTGCCTTGGTAATTCTGAATAATAAAATCCAATACTTGATAATTGATATCATGTTTTGTGATGGAGACAATCCTGGAAAAGCAGATCTATCTATCAACTCTCTGTGCCTTCCAGTCAATTTATTATTTCTGAGATAGGTCACGAATTGTTTAATGTAGCAACGGTGCTGCACACAATATCGTGCTGCAAGAAGTTTAGATAAATTTCAGTTAATTTTTATTGACTAATTTACAATTGATAAATTATCAATTCAATACTCAATTACCTGGAACAGTTTCTATGCAAAATTTGGAATTTTTTGTCTCTATCTTTGCAATATCCTTCACATTTGATTGATTTTTTGAGTTACTGGATTATACAAAACTATAATACATGATATATTGTACATTATCAAATAATCAAGATATAACAGAACTTAATAGCATAAGTTACCATTGGATTGATCAGTAGTTTTAGCAACCTCATTGCTAGGGCCTATATCAAAAGATGTAGTTATTTCACATTTTAAAGAGTATAAATTATATAAATCTATATATTTTGTACCAAGTGGGTTTTCTATTGCTGGAGCTGTCACAATGTCATGCTTTCTCCTCTTGTATGAAACTTGATAGCCTTTTGATTCTTCCATTTGGAAGAGATCTATTGACATAACAATAACAAATATTGGATCAGTAATCTTTGCCTCAATATCTGTTGTAAAATGACAATACAAATTCGATAGTAACTTCCAGGGTATAATCAGTAACAACTTGTTATTTATTAGTAATTTGTTACTATAACATAAGTAATTTATTTTTCTTAGATAGGATAACTGAAGTAGAATAAATGGATTTGATGAACAGGTAACAACTTGTAATACTGAAAGTTGTATCATTCATGTCGTAAATATTAAATACAGATGCCCTAAATAGTGTAAAAAGAAATGAAACTCAAAATTGCTAACCCTAGCGAAACGCATATATCGTTCTATAAGCACATACACGGATTGAACAACGAATCATAATATAATCTGCAAACGAGTAATTCATAGTTGAATTCTTACCAATTTTAGGTTCCTTCCTTAAACTTCCGCTCGCTATTCAACCTTGTAGAACTTCAATCAGGACGAAAGAAGAAGTGTTTCCGCCACCTCCAAACAAACGAGTATGCCCAGAGTGAAGTTGAAGAATAAGAATAACCTAGAAGAAATACACTCTTGCGTTGGTAATATCGTGAACTTGAAATTATATTTGTAATGGCTCCAATAGAAAAGAAGTAATAATCACACACTCATCAGTAACTTTTAACATTAGCGTTGGTAAAAGTAATATCTACGACATGTAATATTGCAATGGTTATCAGTAACTCATATTTATCGTGTTTGGTAATATGCAATGAAGTATTGAGAATATGTCCAATATGAATTATTATTAATGTTGGTAATATCGAATGAATCATTTACTAACATTAAACTTTGCAGAAGTAAGAATGATTAATCGACACAAGCATTGATAATTTTATCTCATATATTAGTAAGTATATACTCAAGCATTGGTAAGTTTGTTCACATAAATTAGTAACCCTTTAACATGTACAAGTAATACTATTGGCAACAAGTAAAACTTATAGCCCCGATTCGTAATATTGTAGTGGATGATAAGTAACACAAGCATTGGTAACTTTATCACATACATTAGTAAGTATAGACCCAAGCATTGGTAACTTTGTTGAACTAAATCAGTAACCCTTAAACATGTACAAGTAATGCTATTGGCAACAAGTAAAACTTATAGCCCCGATTCGTAATATTGTAGTGGATGATAAGTAACTCATATATATTCGATTGGTATTCTCAAAAAGATGAAATGACATTATGTGCATTACGAACCATAAGTGATTTTGGTAAGAACGAAAGAAACCTTCAGTAAGATTTAATGTTGTATAAGCAAGAATGTGAAATTGACCATTAATATGAATTAAATAATTAGTAAGAAAGTATTACAAGATAGTAATTTGTAAAAAGATGATTGGTAACATTACTAACATGTTAAGGTAAGAATTAAAATTATTAATATTAGAGAGAATGTCTAGTAACACAATGAAAAACTATTCGAGCATATGAATTAAGGTGCTGGAGCAAGACTATTAAGGCGTATGAGCGATAATTCTGATATCGAAAATACCTCTTTAGGAGCGATTAGCAACATCTTTATCCTCTTCTAAGGGATCAAAATGATAATATCAACAGATTAAAGACTAAAATGTTTGCAAATGTTTTATATTTCGTTTGTAGTAGATTAAAACTAACTGAGCTAAAGTTGAAATACAATAAAACTTACGTATATCGTCGATGAACTTCAACCAAAATCGCCGTCAAAGAAGAAGTATGGTTTCTCTGATGGTCATCCGTGAATCGGCAAGAAAGAAACCTCGATTGTCATTTTTGATATTAAACAAACGTTAATTACTCGTCAAGAAAGGAAACTAATCTCCGAGGATTTCACGCGCGCTGTTATCATTTTGCTAATTTCGCATTCGCTATTTTTTAATTTTAAACCATACGATTATGATCTAACGATTCTAAAGAGGGGCTCATTTAGTCTCAAATGTGCACAGTGCTCTCTAGATAAGCCCTATATATATATAAGGACCCTTTCAAATGAGGTGGGGTCTCACCAATATTGTGGTGAGCCATCAATCAGATTCGTTAGATCTCGATCTGACGGTCGCATCAAAAAATACCTAAAAGGGTATTTCTGTCAAATCATTTTTGTAAATTCGAATATCATTTAATAGATTTGAATTACCATTTTTAGTTAATCTGGATTTGGTATTTTCAGCTAGTACGCTTATTTAATATATTTCCAATTTTGCTTTGAAGGAATTGGGTTTAACCGTGTCTTTGTAAACTTCAACGAGTTTTTGTGAAAATATATTTTCTCTTTGTAATTTCGTTAATATTATTTTTACATTATCATTCAATATTTTTCATTAATCGATGTGTGTATCATTTTTGTAAATTTTGTTTGGTTTTTTGTAAAGTTCAAGCTCTTTTTGTAAGTATATCCATGTAACTCCACATACATTTTTTCATGTATTTTTTCATGTATTTTTTCATGTATTTTTCTAAATAGATTTTAATGCTTTGTAAAAATTACATGAATATTCGTAATTGTATCACAGTCCTTTGTAAAATTCACGCGTGTTTTCCATTGCATTAAAGTTCAATTGCCATACATGTTTTCGAGTTCTGCGAAATAGAGAAACAACAATGAGATTTGTAAAAAAGGTAAATAAATATGTAAATTTGAATGTCAATTAAGTAAAATTATTATATCATTATATAAATCTGCATCAACGATAGAAAACTAAGATTTGTAAAAAAATCTAAGGGGCCCCTGCTCTGCCCACACCTCTCCTCCGATGTGCCCCACCCTGTGTGCCTTCCTCCTTCATGCATCCTCCTCCACGGTTGAGAGGCGTTTCGTAGAGGAAGCTAGCATCGTCAAACCCCTCCTCCGCAGTCAAGAGGCGTTGCATGGAGCCGAACCCCTCCTCATCTTTCTCCCCCAACCTACAAATTAAAAACAAGTTTGAGAATAAACAAGATCTAGATCCATGGTGCCGTTACATACATGCTCCATCATTGTGTGCCACACGCCGGAGGGGGGGAGCCACCATCGTTCTCGTTGCGCACAACCATCGGAGAGGGGAGGTCGGCCTCCACATGCAGCCGCCCACGCATCGTCGAGAAAGAGAAAGAGGAGTTGTGAGAGAGAGAGAGAGGAGATAATTAGGGTTATGAATTCGTGGGTTGTCACATACTATTTTTAGAATATGACAAATGACCAAAATAGATTTTTTTACTATTAAAATAATGCAATTAATGTGTCAGTTATCACAACCGTGTGATTTGAATTAAATGGATGAGATAGAGGGTTCACCACAAAAAGTGTTGAGACATCGTCTCATTTGAAGTTTCTCACATATATATAGGGGGGCCTTTCAAATAGGACGCAGTCCTTCCTGAGTTCAGGAAGGTCGTCCCTTTTTTGTATAAAACACGAGCACTTTAGTAGAATATGTACATAGTTTGTATTATAGGTGCACGTTATAAATACAAAGCCGCATACAAAACTGCGCGTTATAATATAAAGACTAAAACTGCGCATTATAATACAAAATTGTATATGTACTCTACTAAAATCATCATGTTTTATACAAAAAAGAGGATGGTCTTCCTTAACTGCGTCCTATTTGAAAGAAATCCTATGTATATGTATATATATACAGGGTTAAATGGGGTTGCCCCTGGGGGAGCTAACTTGGGTCCCCCCGCCCCATTTCGTCGGGTTTTTTTATTTTTTTGAAAATTTCTTCCGTGGAATTTCATCAATTATCCTTATATTATGTCATTAAAATTTTGTGCGAAACAGAGACTTCTACGGCCTCCATCCAGACAATCATTTTTTAACGGTAACAGAATTGCTAAAAACGACCTCGTCTGGATGGAGGTCATAGGAGTCTCTGTTTCGCGCGAAATTTTAATGACATAATATAGGGATATATTGATAAAAATTCATGAAAGAAATTTTCAAAAAAAAATAACGTTTAACCCTCTGTGTGTGTGTACATGCATGCATGTATGTATGTATGTATGTATGTATGTATGTATGTACATGCATGCATGTATGCATGCATGTATGTATGCATGCATGTATGTATGTATGTATGTATGTATGTATGTATGTATGTATGTATGTATGTATGTATGTATGTATGTATGTATGTATGTATGTATGTATGTATGTATGTACATGCATGTATGCATGTATGCATGCATGCATGCATGTATGTATGTATGTATGTATGTGTGTATGTATGTATGTGTGTGTGTATGTATGTATGTATGTATGTGCATGCATGCATGCATGCATGCATGTATGTATGTATGTATGTATGTATGTATGTATGTATGTATGTATGTATGCACGTACGCATGCATGCATGCATGTATGTATGTATGTATGTATGCATTTATGTATGTATGTATGCATGTATGTATGTATGTACATGCATGCATGCATGTATGCATGTATGTATGTAGGTATGTATGTACATGCATGCATGCATGTATGTGTGTATGTAGGTATGTATGTATGTACATGCATACATGCATGCATGCATGTATGTATGTATGTATGTACATGCATGTATGTATGTATGTATGTATGTATGTATGCATGCATGCATGCATGCATGCATGTATGTATGTATGTACATGCATGTATGTATGTATGTATGTATGTATGTATGTATGTATGCATGCATGCATGCATGCATGCATGTATGTGTGTGTGTGCATGCATGCATGCATCATGGATGCATGGATGCATGGATGCATGCATGCATATATGTATGTATGTATGTATGTATGTATGTATGTATGTATGTATGTATGTATGTATGTATGTATGTATGTATGTATGTATGTATGTATGTATGTATGTATGTATGTATGTATGTATGTATGTATGTATGTATGTATGTATGTATGTACATGCATGCATGCGTGCATGCATGTATGGATGGATGGATGGATGGATGTGTGTGTGTATGTATGTATGTATGTATGTATGTATGTATGTATGTATGTATGTATGTATGTATGTATGTATGTATGTATGTATGTATGTATGTATGTATGTATGTATGTATGTATGTATGTACATGCATGTATGTATGTACATGCATGTATGTATGTATGTATGCATGCATGCATGTATGTATGTATGTATGTACATGCATGCATGCATGCATCATGGATGCATGGATGCATGGATGCATGCATGCATGCATGCATGTATGTATGTATGTATGTATGTATGTATGTATGTATGTATGTATGTATGTACATGCATGCATGCATGTATGCATGCATGTATGCATGCATGCATGCATGTATGTATGTATGTATGTATGTATGTATGTGCATGCATGCATGCATGCAGGCATGTATGTATGGATGGATGGATGGATGGATGGATGGATGGATGGATGGATGGATGGATGGATGGATGGATGTATGTATGTATGTATGTATGTACATGCATGCATGCATGCATGCATGTATGTATGTATGCATGCATGCATGCATGTATGTATGTATGTACATGCATGCATGCATGCATGCATGTATGTATGTATGTACATGCATGCATGCATGCATGCATGTATGTATGTATGTACATGCATGCATGCATGCCAACGTGGCTGCCCCCCACCTCATTTTTGCAATTTTTTTATTTTTTTGAAAAATATCACCATGTATATTCATCCATATATCTCTCCTATATGCCATTCGAATTTCGTCAGAAATAGAGACTCCTATGGCCTCCATCCATACAGTCATTTTTTAACGGTAATAGAATTTTTTAAATTGACACCATCTCGTTGGAGGTTGTAGGAGTCTCTGTTTCTGATGAAATTCGAATGGCATATAGGAGGGATATAGCGATGAATATACATGTGATATTTTTCAAAAAAATTAAAAAAAAATTGATGAAAAATGAGGCAGGGACAGCCCCATTTTTTCTACACACACGCACACACACACACACACACACACATATATATGAGTTTAATGGGGCTACCCCCGCGCCGTTTTCAGCATTTTTTTGAAAAATATCATCCTGTATATTCATCCATGTATCCCTCCTATGTGCCATTCGATTTTCGTCAGAAACAGAGACTCCTACGGCCTCCATCAAGATAGTCATTTTTTAACAGTAACAGGATTTTTTAAATCGACACCATCTCGATGGAGGCCGTAGGAGTCTCTGTTCTGACGAATTCGAATGGCGTATAGGAGGGATATAGGGATGAATATACATGGTGATATTTTTCAAAAAAAAGAAAAAATGTCGAAAACGACGCGGGGCAGCCATGTTGGTTGCCCCAAGGGGGCAGTCCCATTAAAATATATATATATATATATATATATATAGGAAATACTTCAAATAAGGTGCACCTTTCTTGGGTATAAGGAAAGCCGATCATCTCATCCGCATGTAGTTAATCCAATGGATCTAATTAATTCCCTTTTAATCATAAATTTTTAATGTTGAAAACCCGTTTTAGTCTTTTTGCCTCATTCTAAAAATAGTAGGAAATAACACACATTCTAATGGTCTTTTCGTCAAATCAGGTATGGTGTCTTCTCGGGGATTGGTTGTTGCCAGATCGACGGCATCCCTGCCGATACCGCTATGCCTTTGTGATGGAGAAGGGCAAGTTGTCTTCAACTGGTGGATGTTTTATTCGTGCATCTTAAAAAATGAGAAGATGCAGGTGGTGTTGGAATGTTACATTGAGGGATCCTGCAACAACTCGTCAAAGGGGTTCGCTTGCATCAGCAGCAATGCCACATGACAGCTCCTAAGGTACATATATGATTATATAATATTTATATAATCACGGCGGTGGCAAACGAGGTGAAGCACGACGACGGAGGAGGAGCATGATGGTGGCGCACATGATGATGGTGGAGCTAAAGGTGCTGCACCAGTTCAAATGGTTTCTTGTGTGTAATAAAGGCGGCGGCGTGTGGGGGTAATAGCTACGCGTGGAGGAGGTGGATCATGGAGGAGAAGGTTGAAGGAGAGCGTGAATGGAGGTGTGTGGGTAGAGGACGTGCATGGAGGAGGTGGGTCGTGGAGGAGAAGGGCGGAGGAGGTGCGGGTAGAGTAAGGATGCTGGAGATTGAGGGTGTGCCCAGTTTTTTACAATCAGAGATCCTTTTTTGAAATCTCGAGTATTTTTTACAATCTTAGATCATATTTTACAATGTCATATCATTTTTTACAAATTTCAGTCTGTTGTTTTACATTTATTTATACTCTGTGATATGGCAAAAACTATTTATGAGACTCAGATATATGTTCGATAGGGGGATTTTGCAATCTCAGACCAGAATTTACAAATACAAAGACATTTCCTACATATATGAGACCTTTTTTTACAAAGGCATTACCAAATTTACAATTACAACAATAATTGTATTACTAACTGTGATCTTATTCTACAATACAGGATGCAATTTTACAATGTGGATTCGAATTTTACAAAGATGCTTGGCATTCTGCAGGGCGCGAAAGTACCGTACATTTTTTGTGAAAAATGCACATAATTGTGGGTGTGGGTTTACAATCTTCATACATATTTTACAAAACGTGCATGACCTTTACAATAGTGTTATCAAAATTACAATTATAATATAACTATTACTAATTGTGATTTTATTTTACATTGCAGGATACAGTCTTACAATATCAACGGGTATTTTACAAAGAGACATGCTATTTTGCATTGCGCGAAAATGCTACCACGTTGGCGAAACTTCATTAACTAAAATGCAAACAAAAAATACCA